>WAAD01002275.1:25944-87397 GCA_013389945.1 Fregata magnificens
GGGCGGCTCTGGCAATCTCGGCGGGATTGGTCAGAGGCGCGGTCGGGCGGTGTGGGAAGGGAGGGTCCGCGCCGGGACGCCGGGCTGGGGCAGGGCGGTGGGGGAGGGGAGGAAAGGAAAGGAAAGGAAAGCAAAGCAAAGCGCGGGAGATTGCAAGGAAGACCTTTGCGGGGTGCCGCCGTCTCCCTCTCCTGCTCAGTGATGTCGTGCCGCTTCTCCCCTCCCCGAGGGCGGCACGGGGGAGAGGTGTCTGTGAGCCCCAGCCACCGGAGCTCTGCTGCGGGGAGCCTGTGCGTTACCTCACAGGGCGGGTAGAGGCACCGAGCGCGGTGACTCAACCAGCTCTCGGCTGCCGAGCGGCAGTTTGCTGAGGGGGGGGAGGGTAACGGCGATCGTGGGTTCATCCAACGCGGGGGAAACCACTCAGCACACTTGTGGAATAGAGGCGTGTTAAGGGTTTTCACTGATACGTTTGCATAGCAGGTGCACGTACGGGTGTAAGGCATAAAGGTGTAGGATCCAAGGCCTTAGCCTGATTCGTATACATTTATATGGGTCCTCGTCTAGCTCTGCCTCAAATGAGTCCGGTATCCCTCACGCACCCCCACGTGTATTTTCACGTTCGGGTCAAACCTATGTCCGATCTCAAACAAAGGTCAATAGTATGCTACATTCATGAATCCCAAGAATGTGGTTGAATAAATGGTAATTAGTGGCTGCGTGGTGCTTAGTTGCCAGCTGAGGTTAAACCATGACACCTCTACCCAAGTGGAATATAAGGTTCATAATGTGCATGGTGGGAGGCTTTGAACGTTGCCCCGCTCGCTGGTGGAGGGCTTTCTGCCAGGGGTGGACTAGCGAGGTGCTTGGGGTTCAGCCCTGAGGCAGTGGCTGGCCGAATCAGGTCCCGTCTGCGTAGGCATTGCAGCTGGGCTGTGCCCAGGGGATGCGAGCGCTTTAAAAGCAAAAGGGAGCAGCCAGCGAGCTGGTGGGGAAAAAGGGAGAAATGTCTTCTTGACTAAATTAAGAACTGCAGGCAGAGCTAGAGAATGATTTTAAGCTGACTGAAAGTTCAGAAGGACCAAAAGTGAAGATGAATTACGAAAGCAAGCATGCTTTCTAATGTGAAGTGCTCTTCTGTAAATGTCCTCAGACCCCAACTATGTGGATTAGGTGTTTACAGTTTGCCACAGGTTCTGGAGGGCCTTTTGGATGTGATCTTGAAATAAGCCCAATTTTCCTGCCTTGCTATCACCTGTGGTTTGTATGAACTTTAGTAACATTGCTGTCTGCTTTCCACATGTAAACAAATAAATGTATTTGCTTTTATCTTAACTTGTCTTAATGGTGATTTCACCATAAATCTGTGGTAGGATTGTTAGCTAAAGAATGCAGTATCTGTTAGGGGTTGGGGAGAGAATGTAAACTGCACAATATGGAAGATTGTTTTCTTGCCTGTGCTGGTTTTTTCCATCTGTAGATGCAGGGAGTGGGTTGTTACATAAAAACTGTCCAGTTGTCTTTGAGAAACAGCTAGGCAAATGAAATCAGTAATTTGCCTAAGAGCTAAAAAACAGTTGCCAAATCGTCT
This sequence comes from Fregata magnificens, assembly GCA_013389945.1. Classification (NCBI taxonomy): domain Eukaryota; kingdom Metazoa; phylum Chordata; class Aves; order Suliformes; family Fregatidae; genus Fregata; species Fregata magnificens. Next base: position 27,536 of record WAAD01002275.1, read on the forward strand.
TTGGAGTACCAGTGTTGAAAGTCAGAGTCGGTTAGAGCTCCCTTGGAAGGGGAAGGCAGAAACAACCCAATGCAATTTGTTAGAGCAAGCCTAGCAAGAGACTCTCTACGTGTGTGTGCGTGTGTGTTTCCGTTCCAGTGTGTATAATGATCATTCAACTCAGGTGATATAATGCTCTAGGAATGCTTCTGAATACATTTTGCCCTGGTATTCAAAGTGTAGAAGGGAGCATCTGCACTGGCTTGAGAACAACCTGCTGGAAAACCCAGCAGATCAATGCTGTTCCACTTCAAATCCTAACAAGAGTTTGGTGAAAGCAGATTAAAAACTTCACTTAGGTAAAAACTAGTTAAGGTATCGGAAAGAGTCCCAAGGAATTCAAAACATCACCAATGCAATGTGATCAGAGGGTCTGCCACATCAGGTGCTCATTCTCACCCGAGACAAGTTTGAAGCCAAAGTGTGGGAAGCAGCCAGAAACTATGCTGGAGAAGCAGGTATCAGCACCAAAGATGGTTTGAACAAGTACCTGAGGAGAGCTGAAATAGATACAGTCACAAAGCAGTCAGCAGCAATGTTGGTGTTGCTGGATATCGCCCAACTTCTGCAGTCTGTCTCAATTAAAAAAGAAGGCAGTACAAAGTACAGAAAACTATTCCATATGTTTTGAAAGGAAGATGTTCATTAAATAGCAGAAATCAAAAGGACTCCCTTGACTTTTTCTAACAGTCTAGACCCAAGGAGTGTGTTGAACTGTAGTTTATCCAAAGAAACTTTGTTGACATTTTAAAACTCAGACAGATTGAGAAATTGGAAATTCAGGTCTTTGAAAAGCAGAAGCTTTATCGAGGTATCTATTAAACTTCACAACACTGCAAATGAATGGATTATAAAGAAAGGGAGAGCTGGGAGACAATGATTTTATTATATCTGAGGAACGCTATAAGGTTTCTGCCAGAATAATAGGAGATGTGGGGTAACAGACAAAATGAGGAAAGGTGTGTCAGACTCTTGTAAAATACTTTCTGATGTGGACTTACAGGTGAAGGGTTTGACATGTGTGTATTACAACCTTCAGAAGCAAAGAATGAGATGGAGAGTAGAGAAAACAAAGATAAAGAGAAGATAAAGCAAAATAAATCCAAACCTAGTTACTAAGCATAGCAACAGGCCAACTGTGTCCAGAGTCCTTAAGATGTCAGCTCTACCATATGAGGAGATGTACTATATGTTTAAAGTGCCTGTTGATGGTCCATATGGATTCCATATCCTCCACATAGCACAAAAATGCAGCCATAATAGCCTGAGGGGCCAGAGAAGAGTTTAAAAAGTGCATGAAGGCAGATTTCCAGCAAAAGTCAACAAAATAGAGTAAGTTGATGTCAGTGGCAGGCTATGCTCCAGCAGGGGCTGGCCGAAGCTGTCTTGGCAGAGCAAACTATCTACTAAGAGGACACAGTGTCTGAGAATTGTTCTGGCCAAAATGTGGGATAAGGCAAAGAATTACAAACTTGTCAGTGATGAGCATCGGTAGCGGACTACAGTTTTCACAAATCCTTCATTCATCTCTTTCTTGTACTCAGAGCTCAGGAAGGGCATAGTGGTCGGTTCCCATGCTCAAAGCACGGGGTGTGGGATGCCTGTAGCTGAAAAGGGTGCTGACAGAGATGCTGCTCTTTCAACTCTACTCCAGGAAGCCCTGACCTGTGGCTTCCTACTGATTTTCTATATTGGGAAGGCACAGCTGGGCTTGATGGAGGTGATAACAACCATGCCTAGCCAAGAGGTGAGAGGAGTACCAGGGTGGCAAGTGTGCTGGGAGCCTGGAGGATTGCCGTCAAGCACTAACGAGATCCAAAATTCTTGGGCAAGAACTTTCAGAAGTCACTGGAATGGTTAATGGGCTTAATGACCAGACAGAGAAGCTTCACAAGCAGATTATACTGCAGGCCCTACACACTACAGATTTGAAAAGCTACTCTATCTATGAAGAAGCTTTGAACATTATGTAGAGTTGGGAAGAAGCTTCTCAGACTTAGCCCTGCCAGGTTTACTCACTGAAAGTCAAATACCCCTTAGAGGACATCAGGCTGAGGGAATTTTGCTCTGCCCAGAAAGTAGAACTCATAGGGACTTATGCAGATGTCCGGGAGTATTTTCTGATAGACCAGGAATAACTGGTAGAAGAGTTCATGCCAACCTTACCAGAGACCACCAGACAGTGCAGAATGAAGTGTACTGGGCTGTGGAGATAAGCGACTACTCGAACAAGGCTCTTCCCACTGGTCATTTTACTGAAGAGTGATGAAGTGGAAGAAGTAGGAGACAAGGTTTTTGTGTGGATGACAGATAATGCTATACTGAGGCTGTGCCCGCTGTATCATAAGACAATATGGATAATTTACTGAACAGCCTGAGCAGTACCAAGTGCTACAACCTGCTGAACTTCACTAAGCTGCACTTGCAAATCCCACTGGAAAAATAATAGTTTGTGTTCATCATGAACATAGGCCTTTCAGTTCCAGACAAGACCATTTGATTTTGTTAATTTAGGAGGCACCTTTCCTACGCTTACAAACCAAGTGTTCATAGGACTGTGTGATTCAATGTATTGACAACATAGAGGTTGGGAACAATGCAAAAACCATGGGGGTTGTATTGAAAAAAAATGGATAAAGTGTGAAAATATAAATCAGTTTTAGTCAATAACAGCAAGAGGTGGTGAGGAGACATGTAATTACTCTCTAAAAGGCTAAGATAAAGACCCAGGAGATTAACCCAAACCAAAGAAAAAATTGGATGTTCATAGAATTCCTTTCTTAGAATTGAATTCAATATTATGGAATTCAATTATTACGGAAGACTTATAGATTACTTCAGCGGTATTGTTGCTTTTATTAGGGCAGTTTGTCAAAAGCGTTGGTCTGGCAAGTTGTTCTGAACAGAGTCTTGTCACAGAGGCTTTGAGCAGGGTAAAGAAACTTTCTGACCCTCCCTGTGTTAGCCTGGACTACTGTAAAATACTTGAACAACCTGCTAGTGCTTGGGATGCAGGTCTGTCGATGATGCTTTTCCTGGCATGGAAAAGGAGCATTGCTTTTAAAAGCAAGATATGAACACAAACAGAATTACTCCAAAATTAGTACATTGCCATTGTGTGGGCTATTAGATGAAATACCATTTCCTCAATCACAAATTCAGGGTCCCCAGGGAATGCGTAGCAGTGCGATTTTTGTCAATGTCTCATAATATCCACAGTAAATGTCCTTTATCCCTAGAGGGCAAAACTTGACAACCTTAAAATGAATTCAGTATGAAAGAATGTAGTTTTGAATGAGTGAATGTTGGCAGGTCTGATTACATATTTAATTCTTTGGCAAGCCTCTGTGCTCAAAGCGTCTTGCCAGGCTGTGCCGGAATAGGCAGATTCACAACCATTTTCCTATGTTTCTATTAGTTACTCACTATCCTTTTTATTGTATAGCATATTTTGTAAGTACACAGAATGAAAGTAAAGCGATAATTTTTCCGAGGCAGTGAACAAGATACTGTGGAATACCTGCTGAGCTCCTGCCAAAAATTTTGCTTTTCCTACTGAAAAAGTTGAAAGCTGCCTGCTGTATCAAGATGGTAACTTAACAGCCTCCTTGCTGTCAACTGTACTTTAGGTTTGACATTTCATCAGGTATTATTCAGAAATAATGTAAAATCGTGAAAACCGTTGTGGAAATGCACTACTACTATACCTAGGTCGGCTTGCCAGAATTCAAGATTCAGCTGTAGTTCCTGCTCCCCCCCTCAGAAGTGATTCTGCCTGACTGTTGCACAGCTTCATTTCTCCTTCCAGCTTCCCTATGCATGGGAGAAAAGAGATTGCTAAATAGACAAAATTCAACCCATTTTGCTATATTGATAGAAAAATAGACCTTTCAGCAGGAATCAAATTTGCAATTGTTTGTGCATTAGACAGAGCATTAATTGGTTTGGCATATTAGTTGGCCTATAATTGGGAAATCTGTTGGAAAGAAGCATATTCTGTAAGCACATAATTATAACAGTGTGTTTCCAAATTACTAAGATTTACATGCCCAAAACATGTGTTGAATGTCAAATTTCATTTATTCTATGGTTTATCTCATAAATCACTTGCTGATTTTTTGCATATGATATATTGCATTTGTCACACCTTCATAAAAGTTTAACTACTGTTAACCTGTTTCAACACACCTCTGAAAGAACATTTTCAGATCTTCAGATTAAAGAAAATGTTAATTGCAAATTTAAAAGGGACAGTATTAATAAGAGATTAAGAAAAACATGAAAATGTGACTCATTGTAAAGAAACTGTTAAATAATCCATATGGAAAAAAAAAAAAAAGACCTGAAATTCAATCAGTTAGTCATAGTCTTTGGTAAGCAGATGGAAGGACATATGGACACAAGACAGGTAGAAAATTAGGTATGATTTGGTCAAGTGATAGAATGGCGAAACCACCAAGGTGCTTTTGGGTTGCTCTAACAGAAGAATGGCTTCCTGGAGTGGATAGATGATCATTGCTGTGGAAGCATCACCTCGTGCAGTCAGATGAAAATAGCAAACACAGGTGCAGATTACAAGTTGTGTATGTGGCATTTCCATTCCCTTTGATGAAAATTGAACATGTTTATCACAGGAAAGACTCTAACCTAGAATTAGGGGACTGGGAGGATGCATTTAAAAGGAAAAGCTAGAAGAGATAATCAGCAATTACCATGATAGATATTACAAACACAAGTTACACTGTTGAGAGTTATGTGAAGTATTACACATCTTTACACATGGGCTAAATTAAAGGAAAAAAATCCTTTGGCTATATTTTTGGAAAATTTCCCTTGAACTTCCTTGATCATATGAGGTCACATATGTAAGTAACTGTGCTGTAATGTTGATAAAAGGTCTGAAATGTGTTTACACAGGAAACTTTCATTTTAGTATTTTCCAAATCCTGAGTGCTTAGCTTTGTAAACTTAAATATTTTTCTAGAGTATTGTTTAAAAAAAGTAAAAAAAATCTATCATATGAGATTAAAACAGAACATGGTAAAGGTATGGTCTACCCTCTGGCCTGGCTTTCCAGTGGGTGAGTATTTGAACCTGTCTCTCTATACTCTGCAGGTACTACAGATTGGTTCCAGCTGTTAACCTGGGCAAAGCCAGCTCAGATGTGCTCTTGCAGAGTAAAAATCCAGCTCAACAGTGAGCTATAGGATTCACACTGCAATCAACATTTTTGAGAAATTTTCTTGAAAAAGTCTGTATTCAACATGTATGAATTGTGACTTTTTTTGGAAGGTTGAGCAATATTTTGAAAGTGTGCTAAGATAAAATGGCTTTTTCCAGAGACAGTTTATGTCATATCATTGCATTAAAATATTCCCCAGCATGAATTTCAAGGCCTTCCAAGCAGGCATGTCTCAAAGAAAAACTTGTAAGAATTTGTTAATGTAGGCAAACCAAAATACTGTCCTTTAGCCCCATTCTTGGAAATGCCTAGCTATTCTGCATGAAATAAAACTGGTTGTTACAAACACAGAAAATTTTCGTACAGGTGGTAGAGTTTGATAAAATTATAAAAGTAGTGGGGTACCAGCTGAGTTGGTATCATGCTTTAATTACCTTTTCATTTGTAAGATATGTAGTTGTGCCATCTCATATAATTCTGACATTTTCCAGCCATTAAATTCCATTCTTGCCTGTGGCTCCTGGGGTCCGTTAGACATAGAGTATGAAGTGGCATTGGTTCCACTCACTTGTTTTTCATTATCCCTTAGAAACTGAAAGTTGTTCCCAAAGAAGAATGAAGGTCAAATTGTTTAATTAAAAGAAGATTTGATTTTTTTTAAAATAGGGATGGAGACCGAGAACAGTCTGCAAGACATATTGAGCTCCTAAGAGCTTCAGTTTAATCTAGTTTAGATTTAATTTAGTTTTAATTGCCCTGAATACCAAACTTATCTTACAAGTCTAGAAAGTACTTAATTTTTCTTCTTGTCTCTTGTAGCTTCCTAACATTACATTTCTCTACCTCTCTTTCATCACATAAGTCTCGCATACACTACCGGTAGTTCAGGTATCTGTATTCTTCATGCTTTCATTGAATTTATTCATTGGGAGCCTGTGATTCTTTTTTATGCCAAAGATAGGGCACAATATTTGTCACTTCAGTCAAACTGAAAAGATAATATCAGAATTTGAACAATGTATTGTAGGATCACGCGTGCTATTTGTCAAGAAGTGTACAGTATCTCTTCTCTCTCTGCTAATGGTTGTTTCTGTCCTTTATAACAACTTCTCCTCCTCCAGCTCTACCTGAAAACATTTTTTATTGTATTTTTTTTAAGAAAAGCATTTCAAATATGTCTTTGTTGTGCCTTACACCTTAATTAACCCAAAATGTCAAGGTGCCAAAGTGTTGGTTTGCATGTCAATTGCTTCTTACTAGTGTAGCAGAAAAAATCAAGCTCAGTTTCTACAGCAACAGGAATATGTTTCTGGTAGTATTCTCTTGTTATATGGTTCTAACATTTACATATTTTAATATAATACGTAAATAAGTGTAAATAGTACAAGGACTTTTTTTTTTTAACCAATGTGTTGAAGGGCTGGGTGCCTGAAAAGATATGTTGGACTTTTTTTCATATGGTTCAGTAAAACATATTAGCTTTTGCTTGCCTTCTTTCTGTGGGGGAGATTGAAAAGGATAATGCAAACAGTAAAAAACTCGCACAATATCATCCATTGCAAGAGGTGATGTGTCAATGGTAGTTTGCCATGGAGGTTTTTTTGTAAGAAGAAGATGAAAGACAGACAGATGTTTGATGAAACAGTTAATGAAAAAGAATGATGCTTGGAAGAGTTGATAAAACAACTGCCAAAGGGGCATGTCCTGCTGATGGATGGTTTTTCTCTTTCAAGTAAGCTATATTGCAGGTAATAAATACTGGCAAACAGTAATGGCCATCTAAACAAAAGGTTTAAAAATCACCATACCTCTGGTTCACCTTAACAGAGCAATATTTGCTTGATTTTGACAGAATCTCATTACGGGTAAATAAAGATCTTTCAGGGAAGATCACATTTATCTAATGAAAGCTTTTCGTGGGACAGGGTATTTAAATTCTGATAGTTTTGGTAAATAAAGTCTAATTAATTTTTTTCACAACATTTCTATTGTTCCTAAAATCCAACCATGGCAATGGTCAAATAAAATGTTTGGAAAAAATTGGGTGAACATGTTTTTTCTTTAAGATTAATGAAGGAAAATGGAATAAAAATTATCTGCAAGAAAGCATGATAAATTTGCAGAATAGTCTCCTGCAGGGTTTTCCCTTGTTTTNGACAGAAACATTCTGTTGTTCTTAAAAACTCTCAAAGGAAATCAATGACACACTGGACCAGCAAAAAACTGCCCCAGATTTTTCCCCTTAGGCATATAATGCAATATAAAGAGAAAATCTATGGAAAAAGTGGATGTGTGGTGTTTTACCTCTGTGTTTTCTGTGCCTGTTATTTGGATGCTGGGCACGTTTCAGTCACTGTTTTTGTCTGCTACGGTCCAAGTTTCAGGTCCTGGATGTGTTATAATTGTAGAAGTCTTCCTAGGCAACCCATGCCTAGCTTGGAAAGTAGATTGTTTGGAAAAAGGGACAGAAAGAGAACCATTTTCATGACTCTTGCTGTATTTGGCCTCCTTTGGAGCCATAGTCATAAATAAATATGCTTTCCTTGGGAGGATATAATTTTGTTTTGGAAAATAACAACAGAGATACAGAAGAAAAAAAAATAGTTGAGTACCCTTGGGAAAATTCAGTGGTGGAGGTGCCAGGTGAAAACTTAGAATTGTATTAGGATTCCTCCTGTGAGTCCGAAGGTCCTCACTCCTGCCTTTTCCCCTGCATGCTTTGCTCCAGTGTGGTAAGGCATATCTCCTTATGCAGAGCGCATCTTCCTCTAATATCAAGCATCTGCCACGTGCCCATCTGGAATATCTATCAATGGGTGATGACAAAGCATCTGAGATATTAAGCTGGAGCCATTAGGGCAGAAGCCTTTCTCCAGCCATTCTAAATAGAAGTTTGAGAGTTCCTTCCAACCTTCTGATTTCCCCTGAAAGATCAGGCTTTGCTTCCCATTACAGAGAGGGCGCCAGGTTAGATGGCTTTTTAAGCTGGACTCAATATGTCAATTTCTGTTCTTACTGGGAAAATTTTTAGCATAATGAGTTGGTTGTTTCTGAGTTACAGAAAATATCACCTGGAGGGTATCCTGAAGTTATTTCCCAGAAGGAAATGCTCTTTCCCCAACATAGATTAAGAGTTCAAATAGACCTCTGCTTATCCTCAGTAATGTTAGGCAAGAAACCAGCATGCTGACGCAACAGCATCCTGCTTAGTATGTAACGTTCACCAGGCAACCAGCAGCTCTGCCTTGGTTATACTGAGTAGTGCTCCCACACGTCAGGAGTCATTTACATGCCACAGTGCAAGTGAGTTGTCCAATGGAAGCATCTGCTTGTGAATTGTATGTTTCGAGAACTTTTTAAATGGTTAGATCTAGAAAAGTGCGAGGATCCAACAAGGAGAAAATTATTTTCCCACTAAATCTAGGACAAGCAAGATTTTTGTGGCAGATAATAGTTCAATTTCCCAGGTAAAACACAGTCTAATTTCTGTGATAGCAGCAAGCAGCTTTGAAGACACAACAGGCAAGGTGTGGTTGCTTTGACTAAAAGCACACATCTTGATGTTTTAGGTGAGAAAAAGCTTGGCCATGATCCATCTTGAATATTAGCCCACTTTTAAGAAACACGTGCAGCCTCTGGGACCACCACCCATGTGGATACAGATGATCAGGCTCTGAGGGCCATCAGCATTTTCTCTCGCACACATGCAGCATACACAGCAGGAGCAGCTTCCACGCTATGGCTTGGCTTGGTTCATCTCTGCTTCTAGATGTCTTGTGCTGTGTGAGATTTATTTCCATGCCAAAGCCACTCAGAGCCCTTACGGCCGGCTCACTCTTCCTGCCAGCAATGTCACCACCTTCCTCGCAGTGCCTGCGATTGTCAGCAGTCTGTCCACTTGTTGTTTGTAGTGCATGGCTGGTCTGATGACAACTGGCCTCCTTCAGGGTTGGCAGCAGGCTTTGGGAGCTCACACAGAAAAATTCTGTATCGTCCTGGAAGTGCCTTTGCCTGCACAGGGTCCACGTTATCAGGTTATCTGTGGGGGGATGCTATACCTTGCACAGCTAGAGCTGCAGGCACAAATTGCTATTGCCCAAGGGCCTTCATGATGGGGGGGGGGGGAAATTTTCCCGCTAAGAGCAGAAAGAGGCAACATCAAGGCTGTGGAAAAAGGGGCCTTCAGTGAGGAGGCCTTGTACAGGACAGAGCCACAGCTGGATTGGACCACTCGCACGTTGTGGCCAGGGTATGTCGTGCAGCAGAGCGGAGGCATTGTGAATGGAGCAGCTGAAGATTGCCCAGGAGCGCAGGCTTGGTGGAGACTCAGGATGCTCAGGCAATGTCCACTTCTTCACCTAACTGGGGAACGCCTGAGCACTGCCAGAAGAGAGAAACAGCACAAATAGGTTTGGAGAAGAATCAGAAAAAGGGTTTTCTTACAAAAGTGAGACAGATTATGAGATTGCTTAACTGGGCTTCTAAATTATGAAGAAAGGTGGCTAAATAATTTTCTCTCATGAGTCCCTGCTGAAAAAGAGCCTTTACCTCAAGGACTGCTTTTGAGATTAGCTAAATTTTCCAAGGAAACCTCTCTGAAGCCAGAGGTTGGTTTTTTTTTTTTGTTTTTTTTTTTTTTTTTTTTTTTTTTTTTTACTATGGAATGAACCCCAAACAATGATTTTGCACAACTGGGAAGTCTTCTAGTAAAACACTATAGTCTGTGCACATATCCATGCCACATGTGAAAATTGCACTGAGCAATTACCAGTGTACGTGCTGCTTTGGGATTAACCAAACAGCATGAAATATGTGTGTGGGTCTCTCGGGTGGTGATGGTGGTAGTGGATAACTGATGGTGTGCCAAGTGTTTAAAACTCCTAGGGTGAGGACTGTTACTCTGCAGAAATATACTCTGCCAGATTCACTTTATATATTGCATTGACTGGTGGTTGCTTTATTTGCCAAATGAAATATCAGTTATATTTGCCAAATATAATATGTAAACCTCTCTGCTTGGCAACTTCAGTTTGTTGGGCATGATTTTACCGGGTTGTGCAGGTCACTTGCTGCTTCATTATGCTTGAAGAAAACTTTAGAATATGGCTACCACTTCTTATTTCTTCACAATTGAGTGGACAACAACCAGTAGTTAAATAGACAGTGTCATTAAACCCACATATACACTAACACAAATTTAATATTCATGAACTGGAGATTGCTGGTTCTTTACAAAAGGGAAATTAGCTATCTTAACTATCAAAATGCTATCTGAAATATCAAAGTAAAAACAAAGCCACTGTAAATAGAATATATAAATATTTATAGTAGAATATATAGCAAATATATAGCAAATCAATAGCTGCAGGCAGCTGTAATGGTAGAAATACCTGCTGCCTGCAGTGCCCATCTTGTTTCTTTTCCATTTTAATCCCTTTCTGTACTTACCGTGGTAGATCTCCCTATGAGGCATCTGGTGTTTAGTTACTGCAGGCTCCCTATTTATTCAAAGAAGAGAAGCAGCTGCTGCCCAAGGGCAATTCAGTTCACCTGGCTCTGGAATTATCCCAGGGAGTTCCTCCCTTCCTCTTTCTGTCGACGAAGCCCAGGATGATGGGATTTCCAGCCTAGGCATGCCATTGAGGTGGGATGGGTCTAGATCCTCTGTCACATTGTATGGGAGCTGAGAGAAGGAGGGTTGCTTTCCTCCCTGCTTGCTGGCGCTACTGACAGCTCCATGCCTTGAAGAGTTGGTGGACTGGGAAACCCTGAGTGCGAGGGGTTTGGCAAGATCCTTACTCTGGCTGGGCGGTTAGAGGAGTTGCTGATTGAAGTCACGTACCCTTGTCTCTGTGCTGGAAATTACAGAAATCCTGCAGAGGGGTGCAGTGCTGCAGAAATCAGTGCGTGGACTTCCCATAGCCAGAGCTCGCAGAGTCCGTTGCTGGTGCTTGTCTCCGTATGAACTCCTGCAGAGGAGCCTGTTTGGACATCAGTTTGAGAAGTAGTCTGGTAAAGTTAGCTCTATTGAAATAACCAAATTAAACACTAAGATCTCTGTCTGCATGACAACAGTTTTCGGTGTCACTTCCTAGAAAGAGAGAAAGATGTCTTGCTGAACAGGCCCTTCTGGATTCTCTGTGGTCTGAGGTGCAGTAATTGTGGTTACATGCTAAGGACCTTTTGCAAAAGTCTCCTCTCCCTTCTTCCAGTGAAGCTGGTCTTCTTCCTGTGAACCAGGTCTCCTGGAAGAAGCACATCATGGAAGATAATGAGTTTGATTTTAGCGCATGACTGGGCAAAGCACAAGAGGAAGAGAGGTCATTAATAAATCAACTTTGTCCTTACCCTTTCTATATATCTGCATGAAATGAAAGGCTTTGAGTCATAAAGATACTTCCTTCTCTGGCATCTAAGCCATGAAAAGGGGGAAAAGATGCTTTCTCAGTTTTCAGGGATCACAGGACCCTTTTCAGCGGTAGAAAAAACACTGCCGTCTCCAAAAGCTTTCCTAAATCCTGTGAGAAAGAAGCAGCAACCCAGAGGACATCACATGAGGTACCAACCTGCTGCTGTATCAGCAACAGCTAACCAAAGAGCTCTCTGCCAGCAGGTAAGGCTTGTTCAGGGAGGGGTGTGCTTACCTTTGCCATTTACTCTGTGCAGGCAGATCCCACGGAAGAATGAATAGGGCCAGACATACATTTATTTCTGACAGAAAGGTACGTATCTCTTACATACATCAGCCGTGCCAAGCTGTCTTGTTCTGCCAAAGTGTTATTATTGTACGAGTTGATCTGAGAGGTGAGTTTCCCTCTTCTTTCTTTTGCCTTCACCTAACTCCCCACCTGTCACCCTGCTGGTGTGTACATCCATTCTTTCAGGTCTCTGATTTCTGATAATTTCTCTTTTCTATTTAGAAGAACAGTACTAACTCAAGACTGCCTTCTCACTGGCAACTTTGAAAAATACCTTGTTATAAGACTTTTTTTGGCCCATGCAGAAAGTAGCAAGAAGAGGTATTACTCTGTCTATGAAATACATGATATTCCGTCATACTTTTTATAATTTTATAATTATTCTCAAATATAAAATTCTAAATATTTTTTTCTTTAGTATCACTTTGCCATGTTGCATAGGTGTAACACCAGTAAAGTTTGTGAGAAACTGTGATATTAAATTATACTTTCTAAAGAATTCCTAGTGGAATTATTAGGAAGTTTTACCTTCACAAACTTTCAGTGTTTTTCCTGAAGTTAAACTGATATTCAGTTAGTGTGTCGTGCTCCTTGCTGGTTTTGACCCTGTAGGGCAGGAGTCCCACTGAAGTCACAGGAGAACAGAGAGGTGCAGTCCGTTGCAGGGTTAGTTGCACTTTGTTTCCACTCTGAAGTTAATGATAAAGAATTACTGTCAAGAGTGCTTAAAAGGTAATACAAACATATGTTGAAATTAGCAGGTCCTTCTAACAGGCTTTCAGATCAACCATTTTCCCTGAGTTTTACATTATTCTACTCAATGCCAAGGCAAGTTTTCCTTTGCTGTGTTCTGTTGTAAAAACCTCTTCTGTAACATAAAAATGAAATGTGTATGTCCACAAAGTTGCTGTAAATCCATTTGCTCTGCTTACTCTAGTTTGGTTCTTGTGTACACTTATTTCATGGGTAAAAATGTAATTTAAGCGTTCCTTATGCTATATTTCTGCTTATTGTCGTAACTGAAATTCTTAAAGCAGCTAGTCACCAGCAGCACCTCTGTTCTGAATACTTTTTAAATAATAAGGCTTTGAAGCTTTTCTCTCCAGAGCTATTTCAAAATGTCAAGAGAAAACTTATTCTACCACTTTAGCTGTAGCAGTCACTATCTCAGATAAAATATATGGTTCTATTTCCCTGTCATTTGGATCATTTGATTGGATATATTTTGCAATTTTCCTTTTAATTGGAATGTCTGCTTATTCTTCATGAGAATTATCGTGCGCCTCACCCCATAATTTCCAAACTAATGTGTATCAGTGTTTTGTTAGCTGGCATTATGATATTGAAAATCCTTTGAATTCTTCCTTTAACAGTAGTTGAATCACCAGAGGCATTTCCTCTGAGTGCAAAAATGCAATTACTAACCAAACTGAGTAAAGTTTAAGAAACGTAATAATATTAAAAATGAATGATGTCTCACTGCATAAAAATCGTACTCAGAATATTTTAACCGTTCATTAAGATTCTTTTCTTCTTTGCCTGCTGTTCGTTTGAAGCAGCTGAGAGTAAGTATCTGTGAGATGAAAGGCAGTTCAGGTTACTCTCAGCTGTTAAAAAAGGAAGAGAGGTCAAATGAGAGGCAGCCGTCATCCCTCCGGAGATGACGGCCCCTGATCCTGCCCTTTGCTCCGATTAGACAGACCCAGCCGGGATAACTGTTGGGGAGTGATCTGGGATGTCAAAGCCTACAGGCTGGTGAAACGCCTGAAGCGTGTTTTGTGGCTGCTTGATGTTACATTTGTCATTTATACGGAGGCACTGCAAGTGCAAAATGAAAGTTAAAAGCAAGCTGGTCGGATACAATAGTGCTTCCTAACTTTAAAATATCAAATCAGAAAATAATTCAGCTGGGAAGGGCTCTCTGAAGACCATCTAGTCCAACAGCCTGCTCAAAGCAAGACCGACTTCCAAGGTAGACCAGGTGGCTGATACGTGGGTAAATGTGTATAAACATGGGTCAGTGGAGAATTAGCCTTAGCTGGGTTAAAACTGGCCTGGACTAGTAAAAAAACCCAAAGGTTTTATAAACTAACATGAGCATTTAAAGCTTTTCTGGTAAAAGTTGCCTTTTCTTCGAGAAGGCCTGTATGCCTGTTCCACACCAACAAGACCTGGTCTGTTTGATACCACCGTAACGCTACCTTCCCTAATGAAACGCATCCTCAGCGAAGAAGCTTCCTCTGGGCTGGTGCCAGCATACACTGCATTCTCTGTCCTACTAACTGTCCTCCACAGTCCCCAAGCACGCTGTGTCTCTGTCAATCACCGTGATTATAATTTTGAACTCTGCTGCACAAAAGTCACAATGTCCCAGAAGCAGCCGCTCCCGCTCTTAAAAAATTGCTAATTATGGAAGTGTCCCTTTTCCCATTAGCTCACAGCTGCAAGCAGAAAGCACAAAAATTAGGCTAAAATATAAAGCAGGGGAGGGGATGCTGGATCCTTCCTTGGAAAAAGGATGGGAGGGAGGGAAGGAGAAGAGATCAGGGAAGTCCTGCATCACTTGAGGGGATGGGAGGAAAAGGTGCGGAGGGTCCCAAGTCACCTGCGTGGCTTGGGGCCATATGGAGTGTGCCTATGGGTAGAGGGTCCCAGGTCACTTGGACTGACTGCTGACGCATGGGCTCGCAAGTGTTCCCAACGTATCACTCGAGGGCATGCTTTGAAACTCTTTTTCTCCTGATTTCATTGAAATTAGCTGCATTTTTGGCCCAAATTTTTAACAGTCAAAATGTTATGCAGGGGACTGGATGCCCTCAGAGCTCAGAGGAGGTATTCTAGCAGCTTCACTACAGACTCTATCCTGAACTCAGTGTAAACAATTTTCTAATGTAAATAAAGTCTTGATTTTAAGGGCTTAAACTGTTTCAATGACATCCTACTAGTGACTCTTGGTCAAAAAAGATACTGATTTCGTGCAGTGGGCAATTCCGTGGCACCAAATTTTGTGCGGCGTTGCAGCCTGATGGAAGCAAATACATGAGGAAATGGTCGCAGAAGAATTTCCTTATCATAAACAGAAATTTCTGTATCACAAAGAGACTCCCCTTTTGACTTGGAGCTTGCAGAGCAGCTTTATATTCCCTTGTCACAGGTCTGCTGTCACGGGTGTGCAATCAGGCAGGAGAGGAGCAGCAGGGTGTGCGTCATCCCTACTATTTTTGACCATGGAAGTACCCGCTAGTAGCCCAGGGTGGCTAAATATACGTTAGGACTGCCTGGAGATGGCACGCGGTGTAACCACTGCATTGTTTTACCTTGTGTTGAGCCCCTTCCCCGGGGACTTGGCCGTCCAGGGGGGCTTGGGTACAGCCCAGCTGCGCAGCCTTGGTTCGGGCTCCCTCCGAAATCACCGAGCTGCAAGTAAAATTGTGCAAGATAAGGAAGGCAAAATTGCAGACAGAGGTAGGGCTGTTGAGAGCAATTCAGGAGGAAAAAAGAACAACGTGGAAAGGTATAAAATCCTAAAGGAAAACCATAGTGAGGGGTTGGTAGGTCGGCAGCATGGAGCAGCTGGGGCTGACCTTTCCTCGCCTGCCTGCTGCCTGTGTCAGCAAAGGCTCCTTAGAGGTCTAATCAGGGTGGGGAGCATACTAATGCCTGGTAACTCATTAAACCCCAGCTATCTTTTGTGTCTATTCACCAAGAAATCTGCTGCTTTGTGGATACCCAACGAACCTGTGTGTACCTTGCTTGCAGATCCTCTTGGCACGTGGTAAGAGCTGGCTCGAGACCCAGAGAGAGCTGGCTGTACCATAAAGAATGACAAAAAGAGTCCACAAATACGCATGAAACCAGATATGCTTTTGCATGCCTGCAGCTCTCTCTAAAGGCTAACATATAGTGAGATACAAGCCTGTCCTGCCCGGCAGCCACCAGACTTGGTCAGCCTCGGAGGAAAGCACTGACGACATTTTCTGAAGTGGCAACTGCCAACAGAGAACTGTTCCCAAAGCAGGGCTGGACTTCCAAGTCTCAAGCAAGAACTGAGATGCTCTTAAAACCAACAAGAAAAAGCATAAGAAATGGAGCAAAGACACTCCTTCATCTTGTACTAGTTCCACATGTAGATACTATAGTTTTTTCCATCTTGACCGTTGCTTTTAATACTGACGAACACTTAAAAAACCACCCCAGATCCCCAAACCTGCCAGATTTATCCTTCCAGTATTTGTTTTGAGTAGTTATCAATTTTTGAATTAATTTTATTTGGACTTCATTGCAATCCTTTGCACTGCTTTCTATGGTTTAACTGCATGTTGTGTGAAAAGTTGCTTCCTCCTGCTTACTTAGGTCAGCTCCTTACTAAGTTCACTGGAACGCCCTGTAACTCTTGCACCGAGCGAAGCAATGCAAAATCTTTCCATCTTCACCTCCCTTACACCATTCATGATACTAGAAACCTCCAGTGTATTCTTCCTAACATATGCCTTAACTTTGTATCTTTCCAAGAAATGGTAAAAATACCTTAAAAATCAATTTTTTTTAACGTTACACTTTCTAAAGACGGAAGAAAGGACCGCAGCTCACGGTTGTGGTTATTTCTTTGATGATCCATGTGTAGTTTAATAAGATAACTACTAATGAGAGACTAAGATATTGCACTTAAAGACCCGATACCTCTTTCAGTCAGTTACAGACACATGTAGAAGGATTGTTGGGCAAGATATTTTATTGTAAAAAGCACCCTTTTTATTTACAACATGGAGGCTTTCAAAAGCGATCCTAAATGTCACTGGTCATGAAAAAACACAAGTGGGCCTTGTGTGATAAAAAGAAGTGCATGATTTCTAGGTGTATACAAATTGTTGTGAAATGTATCTGAAGAATACTTATATAGATATGCAGTGTTTTCAATACCGACAAAGATGCAGCATTAACAATAGGTGACAGGGCTGAGCAATATTATATTATTCAAGGCACCTCCCTGAAAATGCATCAGCTAGGTATATACGTATTAGAAAAAGAAGTAAGTCTTCCACTTCTTAATGTTGACTGAAAAACAAGTAAAAAAAGTTGCATTCTAAGTAGGAATCAAAGTGCTTTCTTATGAATTATAAGTACTTTATGGAAAGCTTAAATAAAAGTTCAACGTTGCTCCCATAGCTTGTAGCCGTAGACACCTATGAATTGCTGAAGTAATTCTCTATTGACAGAATGATTCTTCTTTAGTGACCAGCTGAGAAAATGTACTTTGTCTTTCACTTTCTGTATTCATACTACATAAAGATTAACTAGAAGATTATGTTCCACTCCCACCTAGTGGCAAATAAAACACGCACGGTATAATTTTTTTTTTTTTAAGGGCTACAGGAATTTGTGTTGCCCTTCCTAGAAATGACTGCATGGAGACAGTGTTTTTACTGCAGCTTTGCTTGTGGCAGAGATCAGCTCTGAGTAGCTTAAAAATTACACACAAACAACTTCTAAATTAAAGTAAACCTACCTGAGTCAGTAAAGATGAAAAACAAAACCATGATTCTGTACCTGTAACTAGGCAGGTTTTGTACAGAAGAAAATTAAGACAAATTTAGGCCAGGGTTTTATGACTTAGCTTTATTTTTCACTTTTAATGTATGTGGTTAATAATAGGATGAGACTGTAAGATGACAGGTCACGTACGTAAAAAAAAGTGAGTGGCAATTTATTTGGCTTTAAAATAGGCCCCATAGAGTGTGTCCCACTAGCAGCACTTAGCAGGACCCCAAGCTGGCTGGAGCTGGCAGTAGCTGCTTGGGTCCTTGCTTGGTAGTCAGGTCCAGCTCAGACGGCGGGTGTGGGGACAAGCGGTTGCCAAATACCAGGGAACCAAATTCAGCCACTGGGGCTTGCACAGCCCTGAAGACATCACGGGTGGGATTTAGCTCTGGGTTAAAACGCCTCAGCATAGCAGTCTATAATCTTGCCATTTGCCTGTAGAATTGGCATAGACTAGTGCTGCAGAGTCAGGTTTCATTAAAGACCATCCCTAGCTCTGTGCTTACAAAGCAGATCTACTGGAGCTGTTTTTCTAGAAATAGACTGATGCAACTCTTAGACTAGAATTAAGATGTATAAAGACATGTTAATTAGCTTGTCTGATTAGCTACATCATTGGAAGCACAGAATCATGAAATTATATGGTTGGGGGAGGCTCCAAGAGGTCGTATAGTCTATTCCTGTGCCAAAAGGCAGTACCTCCTCTATCAGCAACATTCCTTGACAAGTAGTAATACAACGTAGTCTTTAATGTGTCAAAAGTTGGATCTTCCACATTCCTGCTACAGCTTATTCCATGCTTCTGTATCCTCAGTGTTAAAGGCTTTTTTTTTTTCCCCTAATATCCAATCTTAATCTTCTTTGTTGCAATTGAAGCCCGTTCATTCCTGTATTCCCTGTAGACAGCCCTGTCCCCTGTTTGGGATTTTCTTGAGTGGAAGTTGTCTTTTCTCCAGACTGAACAACCTCTGTTCGTTCAGTCTTTCCTCATAGGTCACGTTTCCTAGATCTCTGGTCATTCTGATTGCTGTCCTCTGGGCTTGCTCAGAACTAACCAGTGTGGTTAGGCCAGATGGGTCATTTGATATTTTTATGGGTTATACTCTTGTTGTATACCAGTAGGATATATAATATTTGGCAACAACATGACATAATTGACTTCTGTTCTGCTTATGATCCACTGAAATGCCAGATCTTTCTTTGCAGATCTGCTATCTAGTCTAGTCATGCAACTCATTATCCCTGCTTATGTGTAGACTTTCCTATTTTTCTTTGCTGAATCATATGCTATTTTAGAAAGTTTCTTCGGTTTAACAATTACTCTGAATTCTAACCCTGTCCTAAAGCTTATTTGCTGCTTTTTTTTTTTTTTTTTTTTTATTTGGAGATTTGGTAGGAATATGCTCTTTTCCATCAGCCAGTAATGGATAAGTGCTATGTCTAAGACAGCCCTGCAGAAACATGTTTTCATTCAGTTTCACTGTGGGTCCATGGCAGTTTCTTTTTGAATAGTTTTCCAATTACTTTTGCCCTTCTACAATAAGTTCATCTGTAGTTTACTTATGAGAATACTCTTTTCCAAGTCAAGCTGCATGACATCTGCTATTTCTCCTCTACCCACAGAAGGAAACTATTTTAGATTAATATTTGTCCTTGACAAATCCACATTGACTGTTACTTACCTCCTTGTTTTATAAATGCTTAAATACACAGGGTTGTTTGTTCCAGTGGTTTGGGGCAACTGAAGACAACTAGCTATCCCTCTGTATTTACTCTTGGTTTTGTCTCCTTTTAAATCTAAGTGCCATAGTCTTCCTTTCAAGTTTTACAGTAACTCATCTGTCCTCCAAGTGTGCTCAAAGAATACTAATGTCAGTTTGTTTAATCCACTAGGAGAGTATTCATGAGGCATGGCTGATTTGAAAAAAACCCACTTTTCTTGCTTAAATGCTTTCTAACCTGTCTTTTCTCTATTGTAAACAGTGATTTGTCACTCTTTTTGGTTCATTAGCTAATTGACTTCTGGTTTTGTGTGAAGGCAAATACAGACAGGCATCTGGTCTTTCCTGGTGTCATCTGCCAATTGTTTGTCCTTCCAGATTTCGATCGACATTTTTCTTGGTCATCTTCTTGCTACTTAATATCCCTACAGACTGATTTCTTGTTACCTTTGAAATCCCTCNATCTGTCCTGGTTTCCATGGCTGTGTGCTTATTTCCTGCATTTGATATCATCGGAAAGACCATGAGATAGCTAAACTGATTTCTCATTGCAGCTCCTGTCCCCCCTTTGCATTGGGGAAAATGTCACTAGCATCTGTACCCTGAGAAGGTTTTCAAGAGCCCTTTTTCTCCTTATATTTGAGACCTGTGAGATTTTACCTGTGAATTCTCTGTGCTGATTGAAGTCTGCCTTCCCGAAATCCCTGTTTTATTACCCTCTTCTGCCTCTTCCCTTCTTAGGGAATGTGAGTGTTACCTTTACACAAATAGTCTTGCATTCTCAATCACTTTCTGCCTCTGGTAAGGATAAAATCTACAAAAGGCTCCTCTAGCTGCGTCTTGTACCCTCCTAAAAACCAAAGCATCTCACGAGCTATGTGCGGCTGTGTTCTTTTTCCAACAACTTTGGGTTAGTTGAACACCTTCACTAGTGCTGACTCTTGGACAGGTGCAAGCAATCCTGGCTTCATCGGCCTCATCTACTTTTGTGGCCAAGAGTCACCTAACTCCCAACGGTGGCAAACACATTCTTCCTCCCATCCGTTTTCCCCAAAGTTTATTAAAAAAACCTTTCTTCCTCAGCAGTTTGGACCTATGAGCACCACTGATACACACAGCAATGCTTTCTCTCTTTCTTCCAGAACAAACTACACCACTTATATTAACATCTGATTTTTTCCCTAACTCTAATCATGGATGATAATATTGGCATAACCCATAATAGGGGATAATTGCAGTGACATAAATGTTCCTTTCACTGATGGGATTTATTTTCCTTCCCTTGTGGGAAGCATTTTGTAGTGGCATGACTGTTCCATGCTAGTGAGGCTGAACCACTCTAAGTTTGTGGTTGTGACTAAAGGTATGCAAAGTTGGTGTGTTTATGAGGCCTCTGCTTCCTGCGTATGTTTTTAAAGCATCGAAAGTGCAACTTAACCGATTCCCACATCTTACAGTTTAGTTTTATATCCAGGATTCTGCAGCACAGTGATTGAAATTTTAAAGACGCCTTCTCATTAGTTGAAACTAATATCAAGGATAAATGAAAAGAAATGAAGAGGGCTGTAGTGACATTGTTGATTGATGTATTGTATTCAGTAAAAGCCTCTATTTTTCTCTTCATTGAACTCAGAAGAATCTCAGATCTACTCCGTCCCACTTCCGAGAGTCCAGGTGCTTTGATGTACAGCTCACAGTGATTTTGCCACAGAGTACACAGGCATTGATTGTAATTTATTTTACCCTGCTTATGTTCCTAATGTATACTTCATCAAGGCATTACAATACAGATAGAACCATTCAAATGATCAACATCCTTGAAGATAAGATACTCACCTTTT
Source organism: Fregata magnificens (assembly GCA_013389945.1). Taxonomy (NCBI): domain Eukaryota; kingdom Metazoa; phylum Chordata; class Aves; order Suliformes; family Fregatidae; genus Fregata; species Fregata magnificens. The sequence continues at coordinate 48,555 of WAAD01002275.1, forward strand.
AAAATTACATTCCATTCCTTTTCCAAAACGTTACACTGAAGTTTTCACTTTGAAGTGTTTGGTTAGTGAGGTGAGAGGGAAACATGCTGTTAGATGGATGGGTAGTAACTCTTAGCTTTCCTGAAATTAAAATCTTTTATTTTCTCAGGTGATTCTTTATATTATTCAGATTATTTGAAGATTAAGTTCAATTCAGATACGGGCCCTCAAAAAAGGTGATGCAGAGAATTTCTAAATCCTCATTTGGGTATGCAGATAGATGTGGAGTCAGTGCAATTGAGGAGAACATCTAAGTTTTGGCTTGAAGGCATTGGCTTTCTAGTATTTTAATAGGCAAGCTGTTCAGTAAACAGAAGGGAGCTCTATAATGCCTCAAAAAGTCTTTGGAGGGATTTAAGCCCTGTATATTCTGTTTACAAATACTTCTCATCATGCAGATGTGTAGTCATGTTCTTGCTTTGTAGATTGTTGAAAATAGGAAAGCCACCTATTTGATACTTAAAATGCCTTCACTTCCCAGAGAGTATTCCACCTGTGAAGTTTTATTCTTCTTGACATCGTGCTTATCTACAGTGAATAATGATATCACATGTAATGGATTACAGTCTATTTCATCAAGACAAAAAGAAAAAGCAGGTGAATTTTTTCAGTCCAAATATCCAATTTTCTCCAACTAGCCCAAGAAAAGGAGAAATAAGAAACAAGACAAAAAAGAAAACCAGAAAAACTTTCTTCAAAAGATTGACTATGTTGTGTCAGCAGGACTGCCTCCACTTGTGCATTGAGTGAAATTATCAGTAAGATGGAAAGAAAAGCCAATCCACTACAGAGAAGTGAGATTTCAGAAGCTACCAGTACTCCTCTAGAAATTCACTTCTTGCAGCAAAACCTTCAGGGGCAAACCCTTTCTCTACATCCTTTCCTAAGCTTGAGTATCTGACCTAGCATGCAGGTTTTATGTGAAAAATCTTCCATACCATGGATTGTCATGTTTCAGAGCCATAACGTATTTTCCATATTCGAGATCTGCTTTCATTAGGTTTACTGCTGGTTCTTGGGAGGTCATCTTCAGCTGTTCTTCTTTTTATCTTGGCTCTAAGCTCTGCTGAACACTGTTGTCCCTCTGCACTGTGGTAGCAGAACACCTTGGCTTTAGGCATAGGGGCACGTGAGTGGTGTGGAAACCTCCAAACCTTCTCCTGGAGTCCTGGGAAGAGGAACTGAATGTTATTTTCCTTTTACCTGAAACTTCTGTTTTAATAAAAGGGCAAGAATTTATCTGCAAGTGAAGAGGTACCAAAGTTTATCCTAAAATGGAAACCAGCAGCAGCACGTGTCCTTCCCAGTTTCATCTATCTGCTTTAAGAACTGGTTTTTTTAATACAGCATGTAAGTGAATGCATTAAGTGAATTCTGTTATGTGCTCTTTGTCATATGGAGCAGAAAGAATATTAAATGATGAAAAGCAAGTGTGAAATATGTTCTGTGAATACACTGGAGATATGTCTTGAGTTGAAAACAACTTGGGAGGTCTATCAGCATTTCTTAGAAGAAAAAAATATTTTCAGGTCTTGATAATTAAATGAAATGGTTTGTTTTGCCAGTTCCCCATGTGGTATCAACTGTGAGATTTTTAAGGTCATAATTTTGGTTAGAAATGATACTGAGGTCTTCAAAAAAATCATGTTCTCATGGCGTTTTTGTGTGAAAGGGAATGACACAGAATCACTGTCACAGGCCCTGCAAGTTGCCTGCTCTGAACGCAGAAAGATTTTAGGGTGGATAAATGAACTTGCTTTTCTGTAAAAAATTTGAGTCTAGGATTCAGAAATAAAACAAAACTTTGTGTTTGTTTGTTTTTAATGAAGATTGACAAAGAAAGCTAGACTTCCTAGAGGCAAACTGAGATGGGGAACACAGTTAGGTCCTACTCAGCTCCTCACAAATAAAACTCAGAAACTGCAGTGGTTCATTTTGGATCCTAACTGAGAGACACTTAAATCAGACTTTTTCAGGTATTTCCAGTTCTTCCTAATAGTGATAGTATTTCTGCAATTTCTAGCCTTGGCCAGTATTGAAATGGAAATAGAGGATCCCACAATAATAAATGAGGTAAGACCATAAATAAACATTTTCAGCTGACACTGGGTAGTTATTCTGCTTGGGCATAAGACTTGCTGGGTGCTTAAGTGACTACTGGATCTCGAGGATGGGAAAGAAACCTTGTGTTGTCTCTGCTTTCACATCAGTCAAGTACAGTGTGGACAGAAGAAAGAAAACAAACCATTTCCTTCAGAAGAAAATGTATTTTGTTTTTCCATTGAATCATTTAGGATGGGTGTATGTTGTGTTGCAGGGGCGCCTGGACTAGCATTGGCTGACCCAACTCCAGACTTGCTAATGGGCGAGATTTGCTGAGGTTAGTGGCAGGTAATACACAGCAGGCTGCAAATGAGGTCCTGATCCAAGAATGAGAAACTCTAGTGGGTTTATTCCATCACACTTGTGTTGAATAAAGGCCACTTAACTGAGGGGATTTTCCAAGAGAAATCCAGAGGAATCAAAATCACAGTGAGCATGGTTCTGACGATGCCCATTATTTCTATGCAACTGGATCCATGGATATGGCTCTACTAGCAGTTTGTATAGTACTTTTGTTTTATTATTATTATTTTAATTATTAATGTTATGAAGAAAAAATCATGACACTCTAGTGAGATGAGGATGTGAAATGTGATGTGAAGGTCACAGCCGCCTCAGTGTCAGTAAGCAAAAGCCATGGTGCAACAGGGAGAATTGTTACTTAACACTGATGAAATTATTTTTTAAAGTTGGATACAAAACAATTACATAGAGGATGGTAAAAGGCTGTATTTAAAAATGAAGAAGCAGACAGAAGGGAGTTTATCAGTATTTTAAATGTCTGTAGTATACAAACAAAATTTTTTTGTTGATATAAAGGCATTCTGGGTACAGAGGAGAACTAGAATAGCCAAGGTTTTATGAGTTCCTGAACACAGCTTCCCCAATTGCTTCCCAAGCATCAGGGGAAATGAGATAAGGTGGAACAGTACAGGGCATTTACAAAATAGAAATTCGTATTACAGGTCTCTGTAAGCTGTGAATGCATCAGCTGGAAATGGTAGAACTGTACAAAAACTTTCCGTAATAGTTGATTGCAGGTTGTGTATGAGGGTGATGGGAAAATGGGGAGACAGTGAAGATGAAGATGTGATCTCGGAGCCTGTCAAGCCAAGTATTTCCAGAAGTGATGAAGTAGTATGTGCCACTGGTGCTATTCCTGTGGCACCTCCTCTGCACTCCTCTGTGCAATTCTGGCTACCTGTGTTCAGGATGGTTTTAAATGACCCACGCTCGATAAAGACGAGCGGAAACTGCTATTGGGACCATTATCTCCCATTTCATAAGAAGAAATTGAGAAAGCTTTGCTTGCTTAGTCTGCTTAAACAACCTGAGAGAGAATAGAAGCAAGACTGGTTTGAAAAATTGTATTTGGAGAGTATTATCCTTGTTACACTGCCAGCAGGGAAGGGGCAGCGCTGAGGGTTCAGCAGCACCCATCCTTGGCGCATTTTTACGCCGTCCTTTTACTAATGACTTGGATGTGCAAGTAGGATATGCTTATTAAATTTGCCAATGACCAAAACCTGAGATAAATTGCCATGCTGGTGGTTGGAGAGATGATTTGGAAACAAGGCAATCCATGGAGCTGTGGGTTTATTTCCCATATCTGTATCTGCCCTGCACATTATGTGAGCACGCCCTTCCCATCATCCTCCCTGCACTCCCTGTAAGGTGCCGTTTCCCCTCGCCATTTATTACTTGCCAGCTCCGCTCCGCACTGGGGCCGGTTCTTCCTCATGTTCCCCAGCTCTGAGCTGGGCAAAGGGCAGCAGGCGATGGGGCTAGCCCTGAGCTAGCCCAGGCAGAGGGGCCAGCTGACAGATCAGACAAAATAAATGCCCAGTGAGCTCACACTGCAGCCTGGCCCTCTGCAGGGGCTGTCATTTCCATCTTTTCCCTCTATCCGATCATCGATTTTCACACAACTTGAAAGAACTTAATACCTTTGCAGCTTTTCAACTAAATCAGATAGGGAGGCAAATGAGTTCCAAGAAAATTGAAGGAAATAAGAAAAAATATCAGGTAAACAGATAAAGCAGCTGCCTAAATGCATATGTTTTGTTTTCTCAGGAATCAGGCAGAAAGTATGATGCAGTTCAATTTGCAGTAACTCTCCAAGTGAGATAGGGAATAATTGCCATATAGCAGCTCTTCAGAAAATGATATGGGAGCTAAAGTGGATCCCAACATAATCATGATTCAAAAATTCAGACATCATTTTAGTACATATATGAAAAGGAATAGAATATTTCAAACTTCTCAGCATGGTAAGGTCTCGGTTGCAGTACTGCATCTGTTCTTGGACACCAGCACTCATAGTGATGTGGGCCAACTGGAAACAGCCCAGAATGGCTAGATGTATCGACAGTGTGATTTAGGAGAAAAGGTTGAAGTAATTCATATGATTTACTCTACAAAAAAAGAGGGAAGCATGCTAACAGTCTTCAAAGGCTGCTTGTAAAAGGAAGTTTTCCATGCAGGTTTCCATGTCTGTATGGGATGGGACAAAAAGAAACGAACCTAATTTTTCAGGAAGAGAAGATGCAGATTAGACATTAAGAAAAAAAAAATATCTGTGAATAGAGCCCGGAATAGGTTGCCTACATATTCTTTGCATTCACCATTACTGAAGGCCTTAAGTTGCTGATAAGACAAGTATTTGTCAGGGATAATATTGATGTATACAGATGATCCCACTTTGGGGCGGGGAAATGGCTTACATGGTGTCTTGAATTTCTTCCAGCTTTATTATTCTAAGACTCCGTGTTTGATCTCTACGAACACATAGAAAAGAAGAAGAATTATTTATGTTAAGGAACAATATTGATAAAAAAGCCTGTGAATTCTGGCTGTACATCAATTACTCTGGAAATTAGAAGAAAGCTTCTAACCATCCAGGGACAGTTTTCCATACAAAATGCAAATCTAACTGGCTCCAAGCAGGAATATGATCAGTTTAGGAAGGTATGCTGCATGTTTTCTTCTGATTGCAGGGGACTTGGCTCAAAGATATAGAAAGACCTTTCTGGTAATCTTACATATGCATGATCTTTGCTTCTCGAAAGAAGGCAACTGAATGCTTTAAGCCCACAGGAGTCCTGCTATGGCATTCAGCTTGTGAATAAGGCAAGTGAATCTGAGTCACAGTGGTGTGCAAAGTCACCTCTCCTTTTAATGTGCTTCTCAGTACATTCTTTTCCAAAGCTTTATTTTATCAGCTTTTACCTTCTTCTGATGTTCCAGTTCAATATCTAGGGTTTTATAATAATTGCAATGACAGTGAAGTATCACGAACACTGGATGGTGGCATTGCAGAATGAACCAGCCATGCAAAACAAGCAGCTTCTGTTTATACACACATATATCCCAGTAATCAAGGAAAAGATTTGCAGAGTAAAATGTGTTGTAAAATACTTTATATATAGTTTGCTTTTGGAAAAATAGCTGTAACTACCATGTAAGCTCACCCAGTAGTTCAGATCTTTTCTTAAGTAAAAAGATGAACGATTCTGAAAAAAAAAATGCAGTATAATTTATGGCATTTGTTCTCACAGAATAATCCTTGATTACTTAGCTTTAAGAATATGCAACAAACAGCACAGAGCAGACAGAGGTTTTATAAAGGAGTTAATCCTGCAGGGAGGAAAGGCAGAAATAGATTTGTCGCAGGCTTCTTTCATTTTCTTTTGTTTTATTGCAGTTGTTGTTTTACTTAAGCTCTGCAAGTGTGAGAAGCAATATGAGCTCCTAGATGTTCAGATGGAATACCCATCCTCTGTGGCCTCATCTCAGCCTAGGAGGTAGCAAAATACCTGCAAATTAGGGGCAGGTAATATATATGGCTGTTCTTTCAAAGAGTCTCTCTGATATGATAAAATATTTTCTACTTTTCTTGCCGAAAAAAAGACCAAGAGTCCCTTACTGTGGAACCAGAGCCAAAGCTGGCAACAGCTGCCAGATTTTGCTTTGTATCGTCCATTTTGTATGTGTGAGTAAACCTTCAGGTCCTTTATAGCTGGATATAGCAGAGGCACCTGTTGATGCAGATGGAAGATTTTACTCTCTCAAATATCAACTTCCCAGCTCACTCCCAGGAAACCAGTCCTCTCCGAAACAAGTCCCGGGAGGGGGTGGTTCAGGCCAACCTCCATTCATACTGCCAAAAGGCAGTATGGACCTGCCCACGCCAGGTCTGGCCACTTCTGCTGGAGGACACCATCCTCCAGCACGCTCTCCGAGCCTTGGCTGCCTCCACCCAGCACTGCCACGTACCCTCCTGCCGTGCCCCAGGGCGTGCAGCATCCCTCCTTGATTTCATGCTATGAAAACACCAGTCTGGAGGGTGTCACCCTGTCCTCCCGTTATCTGAGATACTTCCAGCCAAAAACGATGCAGGCCTGGACCGTTCTTATTTGTAGCATGATAGGGGCATCGCTCTGACTCTGTGATGAGACGCAGGGCCAAGAGTGGCACTGGATGGGTGTGGCCCGTCAGCTTTTTGGGATGTGAGGATTGACCAGGGTAGACACAATCCCTCTATGCCACTTGGCCTTTGTGTCAATGGACTTAGGGCTGGAAGTACAGCTACAAGGTACAGTCAGGTGATGAGTGGATTTTCGGAGATCTGATTTTTCGTCAAAGGCATCCACAGAAGCAGTTAGGCTGGTTTTAGGCTTTTAAGTCCTTTTTATAGATCCAGCTCTACCATCTTTTTTATTAGTTTTGAAACTGTCTGTTTTCCCTGTGTGGGATAGCAAATGACTAAATTGCTTTCCACTTTAAATGGGACTAAGCCCCTCGGGGCAGAAATTTGTTAGTAATATGCAAAACTATATTTCAAGCCCCAGCTTGTTGAAAAATGAATCATTATTGCTTAGAATGACTTTAAATTGTTTAATCCAAAGGAACCAATGGATCCAACTCCCAAACACCGCTGTCTTGAACTAAGTTCAAGTAAGGCACAGACTTTGGATGAAGGCAGTGCAGAGAGACAAAGGGAGAGAGAAGACCTAAGTCCTGGCTTGCTTAAACTTCCCTGAAATGAAATATTTGCACATTTTGAAGACCCATTTTGTGTCTGTCAATGAGAAAGTAGACATTAAATGCACCATTCAAGTGATTTCTCCTTTAGGTTTCGGATGCTGCTCAGAGACACTAGATGGCACCTTTTGTTTGCTACGTGCGTGGGGCCAGAAATAGGGCCCATCTGAATGCTGGTGAAAGCTGACAATTATATTTGAAGCAACTGGTGCATCCATATGGATCCTTGCTGACGAAGGAGACAAAAATATCCTGGTGCTCCACATCCAGAAAAATGGGGAGGACAGAGCACCTATTAGCTACCTTGTTTCTTCTTTTTGTATCTTCTCTGCAGCGTAGCTGGTGTGGCATTGAAATACCCCATTTAGTTAAAGAACACGCTGGGACTGGTGGTGTTCATGATGCATTTTAAGGAAATGGTTTTGGTAAAAGCTGGACATGATAGAGGCAGCTAGGGTGGGATTTAGGCCAGTACGGTATAACGTATCACAGTGTGGAAGTGCAGTGTATGGACATGTGAGTCTGTAGCACTGTTCAGCTGCCTCATCGCAGGTATCTGGTGTCATTCAGGGTGCCACTAAGGATCCCACATGAAGTCCAGCCACTGCTCCTGGAAGGCATGGGTTATATCTGCCCAGCCTCTGGGTCTGTGTCTGGGTCACCTCTGCACTGGGTGGGTGACTGCGCTGAGCTCCCGTCACGGGTGGTGGAGACCTGGTGAATCGAGGTCGTGGAGCTGCTCACCTTACGTGAGCACAGATGCCTGTCAGCCCAAACTCTTCCTGCTCTGCTGTCTGTACCAGCCAGATTGCTGTTGATCAGGCACCCGAGCCCTAGGTAGATACCTCAACTTGGATGACTGCAAAAAGGAGGTGAACCCCACACCTGGTAAGCAAGCGCACTCTGTATTTGTCTCCTGCTGGTCTTAGACTCATGTAACTTGGGGACACCCACATTGTAAGCAGAGTACAGGATGTCATAGCCTCATGACTCCAACGAGGGATCATGAGGAATCAGCCAGGGATCACCAGTACAGTTTGCCAGTAACGTGAATGAATGTAAACATAACATGGCAATGGTGCCCTTGTAGGAAGAAAATTTGGTCTGAGACAAAGCTATTTTTTCTCAGTTCATTGCTGAGAAATCTCTGACTGTTCCCCCTAACAAGTTTCTACAGGCATGTATTTTTTAGAAAGAATTTTACTAAATAGTTTTGGAAAACTCTGCCCTGAGCTAATTGTGCAATTTCTCCTCTGTGTTTATCATGGTGCAACCCCTCATTCTCATCTTCCACAAGCAAGGGATTATGACTGTGCTGTTTTGTAGGACTTCTCAGGCACAGACCACTAGGACCGCCTAAATCGTCAGTCCAGTACCCTGACATCAAAAGCCCTCATCTGGTTGATGTTTATTCCACAAGGATCTGCAGAATCCCCATTCCACACAGAGCAGATACCACAAGCCATGGAACATCTTTGCCCCTTGCAAATGAACCTCAACTTTACTACAGAAGCTGAAGTGCTAGAAATTCAGTGAAAGGTCACAGAAAAGAGCAAGGGAAGATCGAGGTCTAGAGCCAATGACTTGGACTGCTACAGTGGGAGCTGATTTGTAAGGAATAAAGGCGCAGAAGATGCTGGGGATTGGGCTATGTCAACATTACAGAGAAAAGCAATGACCCTCTCCCCCAGTGGTGCTGTCACTGACTTGGGAGGAAATTCTTTCCTACCCCTGGGTCTGGTGATCTGTCCAAGCCTGAGCTGGTCATCAAGACACATAAACCAACTTGCTAGAGGTTTTCAGTACTGTCAATGTGCTCTGCCTGCCATCCTATTTCTGAAGCTAGACCATGTCTCCTGTTTTCAAGGGAGGAGGAAAAAACCTAAGAAGTCAAGTTATACATTAACAAGAGAAAAAAAACACCTTCCTGCCCACTGCAAGCAACTAGTAGAAACCTTGAAACAAGGATCTAATTAAAAACAGTGTAAAAATCATGCAAATTTACCCTGTCAAAAAATAGCCGTTCGGTCTCCTTTTAGAGCCCTTGCAGTTCCTGTATTCACTCCTACAATCTCCATCTGACATGCATTAAATCTAAATAATATAAATCTACTACATTACCTTTATCTAAGCAGCTGGTTATTTTGCAGAAAAAAAAAAGTTATACAATTAAAGTTGCACAATTAAAATAAAAAAATTAGGTGTTTCTCATTAGGAGAGAGATCCAGACATCTCCATATAGGTGCCTACAGTATATATGTCTACATGTGAACTAGGAGTGTAACTTCCCATTATAGTCAATCAAGATCTAGGGCTAGATTCAGCTGCCCGCATGTAGGCTTCTGGTGGCATTTGGGATGCCCTTTGGTATCTGAGATGTCTGATTTGGGCCGACAGATATAGCACAGGTTCTCTGTCCTTCCAGGTAAGCATTTGGAGGCCATTCAAGATACCTAAAATGGCACTGGATGCCTATCTTTAGACAACTCAGTCAAGCCTTTAGTCAATACAAGGGAAGCGAGAGAGCTATTCAGCTCACCCTAATCTCACCAATATTTCCTTAGCTTGATAGCTCTCCAGGCTCCACTGACTATATTGACTGACTATAACAGGCCTGTAGACCCCTAGCTCACATGTAGGTGATGGATGCCACCCCTAGCTGGTGTGTGTTTGCTGGATGAGATCGTAAGAAGGCATAGAGCCTGTAGGTGCTCTTGTCCAGGTGGAGGGGAGAAACCTGTCTTCCCATTCCCTCACTATGGCTGGTGCACAGGTCCATCTGTGATCTGTCATTAGAATTAGGGTCATACTTAAGGAGAAAAAAAAAAAGAGTTGTATCCATGATCTGTTGTATGTCTGAGCCACATGCTAATGATTACAGTGAGTATCATTGCAATATGAGGGGAACTGGTAGGATTTCTCAAGCCAGATGTCTTACGTTTGTAAAACCCAATGAGACAGATATAAATGCTTAATAGTTGTTTGTCTTGCTGAAGCAAGAGTCCATATATCCTCTGTTGCAGATAGGACTTCAAATCTACCGTTACACACAGAAGATGTGGAACAAGTGACACTTCAGTCACTGTATTTTGGATTGTGACTTTGATTATACAGGGGCAAAATTACTCCCTTAGTGTCTTGTGATCCTGTCTTACCTCACAGAACCTTTTAAATCTCTCCATTCACACATCCGTACATCACATTTTATGCTTTTTTGCTATCTTTTCATCTTTTGCTACCTGTTTTAGTACATACAAATAGAGGACATGGAGCAAAATGTGTGCTGCATAGAGAAGTGAATATGCAGAGGGCTTGCACCAGGGCTTTTGTCATTCCCATGTGTTAAAAAGTTTAATCAAAGTTACTATCTCCAGAGATGCAGAAGCACCCCTATTATGGTTTGGTAGCTGAGGGGAAGCGGCTGAAGGCAGAGGACCACACTCAGGGGATGTATCCCCTGATACAGCCCAGCCTAACCAGCGGTTTGAGTGCAGGAAAGCATGTATGTGATGGGAGCAGTGGGCACGGAGACTTGCACGTGGGGCACAGGGCTCCTTTGCTAATGGCAAGCTGAAATGCCTTGGCTTTGACCCTGCACATCTTCACAGAGACCTCTTAACTGCTTGGACTAACCTGGCTGTGGCCTTCTGGACCTATTCCAATTTAAATCAAACATTGCTACGCTCAGGGCAGCCTGCTCCCCATTGCAGGCTTACAGAGGTTGCACGGTGCAAGAGCCTTAGGATGTGCCTTCATCCACTCAGGTGCAAATTTAATCAAGCGGTGAAACCGTGATAGAGTCTTTCATTTAGGGCAACAAAGTGTGGGTGCAAGGCATTTTGGTGGTAAAAGCTTGGTGTTAAGGGACAAATTCCTTGTAGAGGGGATGGCTGTTAAATTTTTTTTATTATGATGTTTCATGGAGAACCTTTCACTAACAGCCTATCATTAATTGCTAGGTTGTTGGTCTTTTATTTCTCTTTGATCTCAGACATTCGTACACAGGTAAGCAAAAAACCCAGAATATTTTTGCCCGAACAAGGCATGGTTACAATAGTTGACTGCAACGGAGTAAGAAACACAATGGTTTTGTGGCTTGAGCATGATAATTTCAGAGCACAAGGCAAGTTGTTAATTGTGTCTTATCAGGCATAACCTAAAACAAGTAGCTCTAACTGTAGCAAAGAACTTTCATCGAGCTAAAAAGGTGAATTTTTACTGTTGTTCTTTTCTGCTAAAGGAAAACAAATATGGCAGTATTTCATTTTTTATTCCATATAAGTGCATCAGGTAGGAACACAGGCTGGCCACAGACCCCCCCACCTACTCTGCTCTGCAGACACGCTGAGCAAGCCCTTGGTTTCTCAGCCATTTGAACCACAGTACTTGACACACAGCTCGTTTGGCATCCTCTCTTTAGTAAGTAAATGTGGCTGAAGAGCCTGCTGAATAATTTATTGTGTTTTCAGAACCTCACTAGCCAGGCCACTTAATATTTAGTGAAAATCATATTCCTGACTTTGAAAGGCAGGATATTGGCAGGGAATGAACGGCTGCGGTCAGCGAGGACCACACATGTCTTACAGGTGCTTAACCGGCAGGTCAGCAGGAGGAGGCTGGTCCCTCCCGGGGCTTGCAGGGATGAGGAGCTACTTGTGGTAGACATTAAGACAAGCACTAAAGCTCAGACCCCTGTGGCACACTTTGGTGGGTCTCCGGTCTGAGAGACTGAGACCCAAGGTGTGCTGCAGGACATTTGCACAGCAAAGGTGGGATGACTGGGATGTCTATCTCTGACAAAACGAGCTGCTGTATCTTACCTGTTTCCCTTTTCTTTGGTAAAGAAAAGCAAAAAGGGATGAAATACAAGTGGAGAGTTTACACTTGAGGAGGAAGACGATGGATGCAAATGTATCTGCAGTGCTCATTCTGCCCTTTGGGTTCTGGGAGCCTTCTCATGACCTCACTTCCAATGATGATGCTTCTCTTCAGTTTCTTATCTCTCTCCTTGCTTCTCATTTTGCATTTTATGTTGAAAATACGTTGTACCTGTGTGAGGGACTAAAATCTGTGTTTCGAATAGATGATATGTCAGCAGAATTGGGTTGCATTGCAGTGTAATATTTTAAGAATTTGATTAATCAACTTGCAGTCAGTAGATGAACCCAGCAAAGAGCGCCAGAATAATATCTCGGTGAGATATCAAAGGCTGGCCTGGAATTGCCTCTTCTTTTCCTAATAGTCTCAGGCTTCCTCTGTTGAAAATTATAATAATAGCTTTTGTAATCATGTCTCATACCTCTGGAAAAGGAAGCATTAAGAAAAAATATTAAAGAGGAGGTATTAAGGCAAAAAGGCAATCCACCAGTTTCTGCAGTGGGAAATTGTGTCTCACTAATCTATTAGAATTTTTTGAATCTGTCAGTAATGCAACGTAGAAGTGTAAAGCAGTGTAAAAAAAAAGTAAAAATAATGCATTTTAATTTTCAAAAGGTGAGTGAAAAGGTTCCTTAGAAGAAGGTGTAAAAGCATCGCTTGTTTCTGTTCAGAGAAGCGATCTATTGTCTGGGAGCAAAAGCCAAGAAATAGGAAATAAAGAATCAGATGAATCCATTTCCAACAAAGCAAAAGATTAAGAATAGAGTACTCAAGTACTGATCTCTTGAATAATATTCTTGGAGTCTTTCATGAGTGGGGAAGGTTGGTTGGAGCTCCAGAGAACTGAACAAGGGTGAGCAGAATGACAGGTGGAGCTCAGTGTCAACAAATGCAAAATAATATTAACTGGGGAGGAAAACATGATTTATTCATTAACCTTACACTGTTCTGCCTGTGTCGGGTTAGGAAGGGGGCTTGGATATGGTGGTGGACAGCTGTGTGTAGCCACAGTCCAAAGAACGAAACAAGTTCACAGGTGGTAAAGGTATGGAAAAAGAAGGCAGTGCTTTTATGTGGTCGGCGGTGTGACTCTGTGGGAAGACCATGTGCAGGACTGGGTGATCACACTCTCAAGCGACAACAGAGATCTATGTCAGCTTCAGCACAGGGTGACGGGAATGATTGGGAGCGTGTAAAAATATTCAGCAGAAACCATGTTTTAAAAGATCGAGATAATTTGCCTCTGAAACAAGGAGAAGTAGGAGTATGATAGCGATATATAAAACAGCAGATGATCTGGAGAAGTGAGCTTGGGAACACAATAAGAAGGGAAAATCAATGGTTTAAACAAAGGCAAACACAGTTAATTGGAATTAGTTCACTTCTCATTTGGATAATACAGTATGTATCTGGCTTTCACTGCCCCAACCTGGGACACCAAACATCTGGGCTTACCCACTTTTTCAGTCAATGAGTCTCACAGAGAGAAAATTACAAAGTGATAGAAGGAAATCTTGTTGCCACAGGAAAAATAATTAGACCGTAAAAATCATTAACCCAGAGTGGTGTTTACCATTAATACTCTATCAAATGTTGATTGTGTGACTAAACTGCAAAGTAAAAGAGCAGACGTAACCACTACCCAACAATATAAACAAGGTCATCATTGCTGTGAAAGAAAACATGAGATGGATGAGAATGGTCCAAAAGGTACTTCCATCTATAAGTGATGAAACTGAGCAAGTTTTTAGACCTAAATCTTTCAATAGTTTTTCCTAACTTTCTGGTACAAAAATGATTAAAAGAATTAGTGTCTGTTAAAAAATTTATGCACAGAGAGGCGCTTTCCAAAGATTCAGAAGCTGCTTGTGCACATTTAATTTGAGCTCACCTTAATACATTTTGGAAACAGCAGCATTTTGCTTGGTATGAACACGCCTGCCAACTACATCCACGTGAGATATCTGCTTTCTGCTATCCAGTAGTCTCCATTCAACTTTCTTTCATTGTTGTCATGGCAATAAGACTGTTTTTGACACTGCCATTAATGAACTCTGAGGGTGAGAAAGGTCCTTCTCCAACAAAGAGTGACACCACCACAAAGCAAATTAAATTGCTCTGACAACATATCTATTGAGAGTGAGTTCACATGTCACCAGAGCTTTTATGATCTTATTGATGACTTTGTGGCTGCCAAAAGTCATAAAGTACTGCTGTTGTAACAGGTTTATGTTTATAGTCGGTATTTGCCTGCATTGTTTGATCACCCTAATGCTGATATATTCTGTTATTTTACCTTGACAGTTGTATTCACTATTACTCCTCTGTCAGTGAATTAATGAAGGTGTGTGTCAGTAATCATTTCTTATCTCCAAAACGGTATAATGTATATGCCATAAACACATAGCTAGGTGGCAACTGATTACACTACAGTTAAGTGATAAGAGCAGTTGACAGGAGTAGTTGCAGATCACAAAATAGACATAGGCAAGCACATTCTTCTGGGTGATAAAAGCTGAAATAAAGGTGGCCCAAACCACATGTGGGTAGGGCCTTTTACAGTCATTTTGCTGCCTGTTCAAAAAAGGACCTACCACCTGCAGAAGTTATAAAAGATATCGAGAAGTCTTCTTTTAAATACCATGCATTCATGTGCATGGTGCTTTACATTGAAAGAAGATCACCACCCTGGTGCAAGTGGCTCACTGATTCTAAACCTGTAGCACTGTCAGCTCAGAGTTTCTCAGCTGCATCAGAATGAGCGAATTTTACATTCCCTGAATTATGGGGCTGAAACCAGTCTGTAGCTTTATTATTTCTGGAAAACAGAGGGAATGAGGTGAGCTGTAACAGACAGCCTGACTTGCCATGGTCACTCCTGGCAACGGCGGGGGGGTGGGTGGAGGTGATGGATTCTGTACGTTTGGATGAGGGGGTCCTCCTCCCATCCCAGCCTCCCCACAAGACGCTGCAGGAGAGACTGGCTTTCCAGGACACTATATAGGTTTTCTTATACTGTGTAGGCAGCTGGATCTATCTGTTTTTACACACATGGCACTCTTCTGTCTTAAGCGAGAGCGTACCTCGGCTCAGGGCCAGCCTGTCTTGCAGGCAGTCACCATCCCTCCAGGTGACTCTCCCGTACCTACAAGCCAAAAAGAGAAACCCTATCCTGCCCTGGCAGAGCACACAAGGACTGTCTGTGCATTAACTACTGCACAACAGTGCAAGAGCTTCAGGCCTTTATGCCTATAGATCTTGTCTGCTATAATCTAGCTTGATCAAAAACATCACCATGCATTTTTTCTTTCCCAGCCAGGGAAAAATTAGTAAAGCTGCAGGAAAATGTAATCCCGGGAGTATTTCTGAGGAGATTACTGGACAGCAGGGTACATGGAGCCATACATGACTTTTGGCAGCAGCAAAGTCATCCTAAGATCCTAAAAGCTCCAGTGACATGTGAACTCACTCTCAATAGATATGCTGTCATAGCCAGCCCTGGTATCCTGAAGTCCCTATTACTTGGGGACTCATAGGTACTCTGATAGACAAACAGCTGATATGGGTTTGTTATGGCACAGCCATAACAAATACTTGGACAGTGCCCTTAACAACATGCTTTAACTTCCAGTCAGCCCTGAATTGGTCAGGCAGTTGGACTAGATGATTGTTGTAGGTCCCTTCCAACTGAAATAGTCTATTCTGTTCTGTTCTGTTCTATTCTATTCTATTCTATTCTAGCCCAGCATGGGCTTTCTTCCATGGGGGGAAACCGAATGCTAGAGCTAAGCTAAAGTTCACTCTTGCATCTTGGACAGTTTTGAGGCACCCTGATGAGGCAGAAGGGAGAAGCCTCTGCTACTGCTGTCCAGGCTTCACCACCACTGCAGGCAGTAGAGCGATGAGTGAGGTATGTGCTGAGGTGTTAGGGTAGCCAAAAGGGCTGGGCAGGCACACGGGAGACACGTGAATGATTTGCATAGTTGTCTGTGATAAACGATGTGAACTGCTTGGCTACTTAACCGGCTACCCGTTGCTGGGCAGTGTAGACAAGAGGCATCCACCATAGATTAACCTGAGAGATGTCACAAATATTAAAGTGTCCTTCACCAGCAACCAAGCTTTTGCATATTCTTTTCAAGCACATTTCTGCTCTTCCACCATCTACTCCCACACAACAAGGACCCATTTGGAGCCCTCGCTATTCTTCTGCTGTGAACCAGCTCACTCAGATCTGCCAAAGGTTGTCGAAGAAGGGTCAGATGTGTAGGTGTCCTACTGCTTCATCCTTCTTCAGTCATATTGTGCAAAGCCTCCAAAAGTTTCCATGTTCTGCCTTAAAGCAGCTTCATGATATTGCGACTGGTGCTGGAAAAAAATTAAAAACAGTTGAGCCATGGATTCAAGGTGCTGTGTAATCAAGAGCAAGCTGCTCAGCTTAGCTAAAAATCTAGATAGAAAGCAACATTGCACTGATGACTAGATACTGCACCTGAAAATTCATTTTATTGGAATATCTAATGCAGTGTACCTTATGTGGGCTTATGGATGGATCTCAAAGGGATTTAAATACCCTTCGGTGCATTTCTATAACTTTACCTTTACAAAAAGATATAGATAAAGACTGCACAGTATCTAACTAAATAATGTCATTGCAGGCATCAAGAATAAATTCTCATTGTTAAAGAAATACCATGACTCATAACTAGAGTTGCTTTTCATTATTTGCTTAAGGGCTAGAGAGTACAAAAGATATATTCACGACACACTTCAAATTCATGTTGCTTATTCATTTTATTTTTGATTGAACACACCAACCTCAGAAAAACTATGCTAATCTTTTCCACTGGAACTGATCTGCCCTCAGTCTTTGTGTGTGTCTGACACTGCTGGTAACCCCCATTTCAGAAAATAAACACATTATCAACACACGCGGGAGGAGGCATCTGAAAGTTCATCTCTGTCTTTATATTTGGTCTTCCAGTCAGACTGCTTTACTCATACAGAGACTCATTTTAACATCCTTGCAGGAACTGCTAAAATGCTCTGCCACATGCTTCTTATGTAAGTAAGGCTCTATTTAATAACTTGGTTCCACCCTGAGTGCAAGTGGCGAAATTCAGCATGAAAAATGGTGAGAGAAGACAAACGACATCCTGTAGTTCTGGTAGCAAAATGTGGTTTTGCTCTCTGGGTCCGTTATATCAGCAAGCCCACCCTTATGCTAGTTTGCTGTTTCTCTGGCATTTGAAAAAGAGTTTGAACTGAAAAGTAAATAATAAATCCAGTACCTGTTTTCTGTTTCCTTCATGGGGACTACATTTATCCTTTATGACAGCAATGGCTTTTTGTAGACCAAATTTATACTTCTGAATTCAAATTCAGAAGAATGGAGAAAAAAGTAAAAAGAAAGATCATGCAAGAAAACATGAAATTGTTTCTTGACGCTTCAAATAGCATACAAGCTTATATTTTAATAGAATGATGAAATAAAGTCAAATGAGACAGTGCTCCATGTATTACCTATCATCAGAACTTCAGCAGTGAAGGTTCAAGCAAGCAGCTAATAGAGGTTAACCATCCTACAGGAAAAGATTTGGACCTGCTGGAGATAACAAGCTGGACGTTAAGCGATGATGTGCTGCTGCTAAAGGGTGAATATGCTACCCAAATATCTAAAAAGGAGCATAGCCTGCAAGATATGTGAAATAATCCTCTCCTCAGAACTGGAAAGGCCTCAGAGGTGCCCAGCTTATGAGATGTATGGGATATCTGGGAACCGCATACCTAGAAGGATTGTGGTCTCACAAGGACCCAGTGCAGGCAGTGCAGAGGAGAGGAATGGGCATGGTCAGGATTTCAGAAAACATGAAATGGTCTCATTCAGCCCAGAGCCAAAAAGGCTGAGGGGACATGTGATGGACCTTTGAGCTATCTCAAAGGGTATAGCATGAAGAAGAAGGGGTCCATGACTCAGGGCAGGTTTGGAGCACACGCTCTCCCTAGAGCTGAAGGAGCCAAGGGAAAAGCCCTTGTGGCCCGCAGCCTGCTTTACCCAGGGGAATTTATTTGTTTTCTGTCATAGAGACCTCTGGGCATTTATATCGTAGAAAGTGCCTGAGAAAGTGACAGCAGAGGGCCCATTTTGCTGTGGCCTGGTGATGGCGATCCCCAGGCCCAACAGGAGAACAATGATACACTGCTTGGTCTTCCAAGGTGCATCTGTCATGCCTATGCCCACTTCATCCTCCTGCACAACCCACCACAGATAAGCTGTCTTCTTGACTCAAGCCTTCCAAATCTTGGCAGCCACTTAAAAATCTCAAGATCTTTGACATAATACATTTAGGTTCCTTACTTTTTGGTTTTCAAGTGTTATGGGCAATGTCTGCACGGTCAGCTTAGTGCATGTAAGCCTGGTGCAGACATGCTCCCACTTAACTTAGATACCAATTTTTCTAGCTTTTATCCATCATCACATCATCACAAGAAACTTATTTGGCCCATTTTTTTTTTTTTTTTTAAAAAGGTAATCAGGATTCGCCTGTCTCTGATGAGGACCTCAACTCTCCAGTTTCATGACTTGGAAACTCCATATCTGAAGTCCCCAGGTGCTGTATCCTGCACGCTTCATTTAAGGAGTTCTCCCACTGATTTCAATCTGAATGGTATCAACCCTCAACTCAACAAATAGGACACTCATGAGCCCAAGTTCATTCTTATTCAAGAAAAGTCTCACCCTACACTAAGCTACATTGTATGCTTGAGAGCTTGGTGGAATACGAAGAAATTCTGGAACTGACACCTTTTCAGAAACAGCCTCCTGGCTACAGAGAAACAAATTGCTTTGTATGTTGACTGTATTTTTGTCTCCCTCATTTAAACTTCACTTTATTTCTTTGTCTGCCCTTAGGTTAGGAGCCTTTCAGAGTAGAGATCATCTTTGACGGAAGGTGCCTTGCACAGAGCTGCTGAAGGTGCACAACAGTGCAAGTGCAACAGCAGCAATAGCTTTAACTAAAGGCAATGAAAGGACATTTTATCCTGATTTAAAAACGTCTTAGAAATAGAAAAGAATGAGAGATTGACCGATTAATGGGAAAGGGCAAACCATTAATCGTATCTTCAAAATTATTTTAATACTTTAACAAAAACCTGTCTTGAATAAGAAAATTTGAGTATGTGCAATTAGGAAGTAATGTAAATCTCCTAAGTAAAGACCTCTGTTGAAAGAAACAGGTATGATATGAGTCAGAAAGATTTAATTTATGCAAATCAGCAAGACCAGATTATAACATCCTAAATTGTAAATGGAAGTACTTAATGAGTTTATTGAATACCTAAATTATTTCTGAGCTGTTCTGGTGAGCCGGGAAGGTAATGAGAACCGGGCAAGAACGTGGGAGTTGTCTACATTCATATATATCTGTGAGATGGAGGCTGTTGTGCTGCTGGTAGTCAGAACGGTAGTGGATGTGCTAATTTCTTTGAAGTTTGTCTTCTTTAAGCAGCGTCTCATTTTCCCATAGACAGGGATAAAGTCATTGGGGGACACTGAGGCAGGAACTCTTTAAGAAGAGAGATTGAAGCTCTTAAAAGCCAAACTTTTGAGGAGACATGAGGAAGTTGGTTATAGCCGTGCCCCCGCGGGGCTCCAGAGGGGCTGGCGCATGTGAAATGAAGGGTTTGCTGGCACAGCTGGGCCACCAAGAGACATGAAAAAGCCCTCTCAAGCTCCTTCCCCAAACCAGCATCTTAAATCCCACACCAATGCCAACAGAAGGTTGCTTGTGTCGTTTTGTGAGGCAATGCATTGCACCTCTTGTTCCCATGTACTGTCTGCCACCAGCACAGGCTTTGTAAGGTGGAGGGGACACACGTGACAGGTCACGGGCACAATATGCTTTTAAACAAAACCTTTTGTGGTAAGTTTTAAGGGCAGAAGCTCTTGGGGGATGCCAGTTGCCTTGATAAAACTCTTCTACAGGCAGGACAGTAAGAAAGAGGGCAAAACTATTCTCTCTTCTCCATCAGAGCAACCAATGTCCCTTTATTTATGCTGGCGTGTTCTTTATTGCCGGAGTCTGTGCTCATGGAGGCTGACTCTATAATGATATGTTTGTGATTCATTATATAAGTGATAGTGACTAATGTCATTTTGCGTGTCATCAGGGGATTAAACACAATCCACTTAATGCACACAAGAAACTCCACTATAAAATTGTATTTTGTGATTGTTGCTGATGACAAATGTTGGCTTCTAGTGTCAGACAAATCCGAGGGCTTCCTGGAGGCCTGCCTATTCCCTTGAAATACCCAATTAATTAACATTTTGCCTACAATAAGCAGTTCACAAAAGTAAGCCTCAGACAGGCATTACTGTCCATGTTAAATAAATTACTGTTCCTCCTTTATACCTCATTGTATTATGAAAATAAATCTGCACGCGCCTCTTTTCAGAGTGGTAGTCTTTCTAAACTCTATTAGTGTGAAAGTTCCTAAAATCAAGGATGAAAGACAGTCGGAAATGCAGGTGCCGAACACAGCAAAATGCACCAGGAGTGTCTGAGTGCCGTGTTCATTCTGGTATTGATTGGTGGCAAAGGACCGGAGCCCTCAGGGAGATTTGTTTTTCTTTGGGATTATACAAGGTGTTCTTTTTCTGAAATATTGGCTTTTTCCCCTCCTTGATATTTACAGAATTACTATGTGATTTTGGCTCCATTGCAGTACAAATAAGTTTTGGGGTAGGTCTGCCATTGGCAGGGTATGGAGTGGTTCCTGGGGTCCGGCATGGAGCCCAAGTGGGACAGCCCTTCCTTATCTGCTGCTCTTCTGCCACTGAAGAAGTGGTAGCTATTTCTGAATTTCACAGCGATGTTCACTCTAAACAGAGGACCTGACTTTCCCACCATATTAGAGTTCGTCTGAAGGAACATATTCCACTCAAGAGGGGAGCAGACCAAAAGTCTTTGGGAAGAAATGGGACTTTTCTGCTCTTATTAAAATGGGACCTGCTGTGGAAGGGTTGGAAGAAGAGGCCTCAGCTGCAACTGTGCAACATGAGCTGACTGATCAAATACCAGATAGTATCTGATAAATTTGTTTCCTGTCAAAGAAAATGCCTATTTACCCAGAAGTCTTAATATTATAGACAAGTCATGGGAAAAAAAAAAAAAAAAAAAAAAAGAAAAAAGAGCAGAGCATACTCAACATTTAGCAATGTAGGCTAGGTTTGGAAAATCCTAACAGGAATATCTGAGCAATGCTCACCCTTACCTGGGTTTCTGATAGGGAAAGATTTATTTCCTGGAGGAGTGTGTGCCAGAGGGAGAGGTTCTCTGGCCCAGCTCCTGCCATCCTCCCTTTGAGCACGGGGAAGGGTCCTAGGGAGCTCCCGGAAGGCTTTTGGGACAAGAGGACCCCATCCTGCTTTTAAGCCAACCAGCACTGAGTTACAGGGGTTGTGCAAACAGTGGTTTGGACTCAGAAAATAATGTGATTCACAAAGCAAGCACTCTCTGGGCCATGTTTCTTGGGCAAATGTAGACAAAGCTTTGCCTATTCAGTTTCCAGCTACTGGGTCCCAGGAAAGGGAAAGGGCTTTTTCCAGATGTGCCCTAAGAGACATGTAGGAGTCAGGCACCTCAATCCACAAGCTAATGATCTGCTCTACTTCCAACAAGGATAAACAGACTGTGTTAAATGGGAAATCAGACCAGATAACTATGATCAGACTGTTCTTCTCTTCATTATTCTTCTTATTCATTATTTTGAATGAATGAATGATTGTATATGATTTGTATATTCATTTACTCATCATAAATCATTTAAGCCAAGGCGTTAAATCTATCTATTCTTTTTAATGAAAGCAAACCCAATGTAGAAATTAATATTTTGCATTTCAGAATCCCCATGCCGTCTAGCCCCTTTGAGTCATAAAAAATCTATTTTCTCCTGATATTTGTAAACGCCCTTTTTATTTCCCTTCACTCCTTTGGACAGAGCTAACCAGGCCTTTTTTGGCTCTCTGTACCCTGGCATACTTATAACTGACTCTGCATATTCTAGATGTGTTGCTTTTTCCCCCCCTCCATTTCCATTACGGCTTTTTCCTTTAAGCTCGCAGTTAAAGGTAACCTCTGGGTAGCTACCTGCACTGCACATTAACGAATTTCTGTCCTTTAGCAGGGGTACTGTAGGGCCAAGCTTGAGTGTGGCTCCTCATTTTAAAACCCCTATTTTACATTCTTGTTCTGTTCTTCTCTATCACTCGGAGTGTTAGTTGCAAGGAGGCTTTTGTTCGAGCCTGGGCAGCTGCCTCCTGGCAGGGGGAGTTTTGAGCGGCTGATCTGCTTGTGCTCGTTGCTTGGTTAAAAACCTCCATTTTCACATGGGTGGAACCAGAGGGAAAACAACTTTGGCTCCAAAAGCATCCTCAAAGGGTTCAGGATTGTTCTTCACCCTGGCCAGAAAATACAGCAAAACAACAATGGAAAAGCTTTCTCAGATGTGAATCCTGCACTACTCCGTATCCAGACACAGCCAGTGTATTAGTCTTGCTCAAATAAAATGCACTCACCGTGCACTTACTGAGTGCAACGGATGTGACTCTGGAGAGGGGGGGTCTTCCCCTGGGTCGTGGGGAGGAGGGGACCCACCGACCATCTGTGCTGTGAGCCTGCCCCCCAGCTCTGGGCCCTGGGATCCCCTCTGCCAGGTGGTCCTGGAACCGTGACGTGGCAGCAGACCTGCCCAGGGAGCGTTTTTAAAACATGATTTATTATTTTTTTCTTTTCTGAAGTTTTAAGCAGCAGCAGCACATTTTTGTGTAAATCGCAGCGGACCAGAAGCTCTCTGTTGAACACGGGGGTGCTGACTGCTGCAGTGCTCACCACGCTTCCTGAACAGGTCCACAGCGCTTTTCCACACTGAACCTCCTCCTATGATGGCCTGTGACAAACGGAAGGAGATGCCTGTTGTAAACTTCCCTCCCTTGAGGCACCTCAGAAAACAGTACAATGACTGTCCTAACGTTAGACCAGTGTGAACATATTGCCACCAGTAGGTACCTCAAAAGGGTATTCAACAGCCCAGAATAGATAAAAGAGCATTGCTGTAGTGCAATAAAAAACTC
This sequence comes from Fregata magnificens, assembly GCA_013389945.1. Lineage (NCBI taxonomy): Eukaryota > Metazoa > Chordata > Aves > Suliformes > Fregatidae > Fregata > Fregata magnificens. The sequence goes on from WAAD01002275.1 coordinate 71,755, forward strand.
CCACCTTGTCCTCTGTAGTTCTGGATATTGTGTGCATGCTTGGTTTCCTTGGAGCCCAGAAATCTGATGTTAAAAAGACGTCACATAGGCATGTGTGTGCTTCTGTTTCAAACCACTTATTCACATCAGAAAGAAAATGTGCTTTGGAAAGATTTATTCTCATTAGAAGAAATAAGTTTTATCGGGGGAAAAAATTGTGTTTGGCAGCCCGCGACATTTGATTGCCGTAATGGTAGTGATGGCAGTAATCTATTTTTTTGCCTTGCTGGTAAATGGAAGTATCCAGCAAAGATAAAAGGTTACCAGCTGGGATAACTATCCTCTAATTAGTACTGCGGGGTTTTTTTTGGAATTTAGAAATAATGTGATGCAGCCTCTTAAATTTGTTATAAATAAGACCAAATAGGAACAAGCGAAGTACTCAACGTATGAACTGCAGCACCTGATCTGAGAGGGCTGATCAGCCGTTCAGAGCAAAATACCATTAGACATTAGACTGCATTGGGAAGAGAAGCAGCTTGTTCTGAGAGCCGTGATTCACAAAAACCGATCCAGTCTTGAGCTTCTTACTCACATCAGGTGCTCCTGAACTTGTTGGTCAGGGTACATGGCCAGTATAGTCATAGTGCAGAGGTAACAAAGCTAATTTTCACTCAGGTAACTCAAGGACTGGTAACAGATTAGATATAGGAGGAGAGAGAACCATCAGTGCTGGTTGATTCTCCCACATATTCCTTGATTTTGTCAAGAGTTTTACTTAGAAACTACAAATTATGAACTATGAGGAAGAAGGAAAATTCGCAAGGGGAGCATCACTACTCTGGGAGAGATGACAAGAAAAAATGAAGCAGTTAAACTTAACCGTGGACTGAAAACTGTAGCAGCTCAGGAGCTGTGCATAAGCAGATCTGATGCCTCTGCCTTGGGGGAGGAAAGTCCAACAACAGGTCAGCGACAGCTTCAATGGTCTGATTTCAGTGCCTGTGAGAGCCCACCCCGGCTATTGGTGCTAATAAATCACACAGTTGCCTCAGTCCATGCCCCCTGTGAGTTGTTGCCAATATTTTGTTAGCAAATGCCTACAACTTTCCCGATGCAATCAGCTGCTGACAGAAGCTGAGAGCCCAAGTGTAACTGTTCCCGGAGAGGAGACGTAGGGTAATGGGGACACTTTTTGCACTGTCATCAAGCAGCTTGCCTGTGCAGACATGATTAAAGTTCTGGGAAACCTAACAGACATATTCCTGAAATCACCTGGACTAGCAGAGATGCAGTGTAGACAAGGAGGACCAGAGTTTCGGAAGGGTCTGCACTCACCTCTTTCTTTATTAATCTCTTCCTTTGTCCCCACATGTTTTTCTGAAGTGATGTGCTTGCAGTTGAGGGCAGTTTGGCCCATTTACCATTAGCAAAAACTTCTGGAGAACTAGATAAAAGTCACTGCTGGGCAAGACAGTTGAGTGACATTCAGGGTAGGTTGAACTGCCCAAACGTCATTTCTAGCCTGGACAGCTTCCTCATACTTTTTGGGATGAAAGGGTGTGATTTATGTGTTTGGAGCACAGCTGCAGCCCAAAAAGCTTGTGACTGCCCTCCTACTGCGTCAGCTCAAAGCCTGCAAAGGCCACGCAGGGTGACATGCTCAGGGTGACAGACCTTGGAGGCCATGAAGAGGCTGCAGCCATTGCTCGGTTGCCTCCTCGCATGCTGGTAAAACCATGGAGAAAACGACCTGTGGCTGCTGGAAACTTATTATTCTTCACAGACGTTTGGGGAGCAAAGATCAGTCTGGACTGCACTGCAAAAAAACCTTGAGGCTGCTTGTTGTCAGACCATACCCCTGAGCGCTGATCAGAGCATCCTCTTTTTAAGTGCCTCAGTCTGGTATTTTTAGGCTATAAGTAAGGTGAAAAAGATGTTGCCTTTGGTCAGATAGGAAAAACGCCTCTGAAAAACCAGCTTGGCAGAGAGGGGTATTCTTGACCCCACGTTTAGGCTGGCAGCTTTCAGAGTTTTGTCCAATGTGACCCCCTTAGCAAAGGGCTGGGAGTTGTGTTATTAAATATGCTGGGCCTTGGAAGACAGAGAGGGCTTGAAACATATTCCATTTACGGGTGCTCTGCAATGGTTCTAGCAGTGGGACTGTCTACCAAGCAGAATAATACCACACTTTAAGGTCCATGTCCCTCATGTCCTCGTGTAGGCTGGGTGGCCTCACAACTTCAGCAACTCCATCTCCCTTCTCCTATTTGTCACCTCCCCTCTTCAGGGAGTGACAAACACTGCTGCAGATGTGACAAACACACAGAGTTATCCGACCAACAGTTCTTATGCAGCCAAGGTCAACCCCACGCCTTGTGAAATGCTATTTAAACAAACAAAAAAATGAAATGCTCAGGAAGCCCAGGACATCCAAACACACCAAGCGATGGAGGGAGGCCAAGGTAGAGAGAATATGGTGAAGCGTTTCAAAGCCTGTGAGTGGTCTCCAAGCAGAGCGCTGGGACAGCCCACCTCCTTAGGACACCCGGTTTGGGTTTCTTTCTGTGCCAGCAGTGTTACAGAAAGCTGAGCAGATTAAAAACTCCAAACTATTTAGGATTACATGGGTAGAGCGATTTTGCGATTGACACCCATAAATCAATCCAGGAATTTACTGGCATTTAGACCATACGGCATAACAACAGGCTGATGTCGTTTCTGCCCACTGTGCTATTTACTGAGGAGACACTGGCTTTTTGCACATTTCTGGAACAGTGTCAGCATGAATACGACCCCTATGGAGAATGCATTACTGTCCCAGGATGAATGGTTGGGTTCAAATTGTCTTTGTCTGAAACTGGCCCCAATATCCACTGGGAAATTAGAGTCCTTGGCTACTCCTGCAGCAGAAACAGTCAAAGCCGTGTTGTGCTGATAAGCAATATCAGTTGCTATAAAAGAATCTGCTAAAGCGGTACTTTTTGCCAGACAGTCATACTGCACAGAAGGGCTGTGCTCAGCTCCTGTACTTCAACTACTCCAAAGCATACCTGCCTAATGGACCCCAGGCTGTCCCCACAAGTGTGCATGCAACAGGGCTTTCATGCATTTAAGAGCAAAGGGAGAGCATCACGAGCAGCCATCACCACCTGTTCCTGCAGGGTGAGACCTTTGTGGCCGTTTTCCTGAAGCAGGAGAAACTGGTCTTGCATTAAGTGCACAGTTCAAATCTTGAATGGATCTTCCTGATGCTGTAGGAGACACTTGCTGCTTCTCCCTTTTGACCACCCCAGGCAGGAGTTTATTTTTTCCTTTTTGGCACTAAAGGAGTCAAAAAAAAGAGAATGCAGTCACTATGACCCAGTTCAGGACAGCCTGGCTGTCACTGTGATTAAATGCAGTGAAGGATATGATCCTACTTTTGGAAAGGGCTTTTTCAGTCTAAACTATGGAATAGCCAAGGCTTTACTTCTGATGCGTTATAAATAATAAATCAATCATAATAAGTAGCTTTGTGACTTCCTACTTCAAAATAATATTCATAAACAGAGAAGGTCTATCCGCCATTGCACCTTTGTTTCTTACTTGGATGCACAGAAATAAGCTGAACTTGACAGGCACACCCCTGCTATTGGTGTCTCTGGCAAGCAGGACCTTCAGGTACTGAATTTAGCAAAGCAGAAGCTATCTGTTGTCAACCCTCTCCATACTGCAAGTTTTGTAAGTTTAACCTCATATTAGAAGACTATGGAAGAAAATACATGCTAGAACACTACCCCCCCGCCCCCTGCCCCCAATATTTGGGGATTTATGAGATTTCTGTGGTTTGTCAGGAAATTCCTGGTGCTGTGTTTTCCCAGTGAAGTGTAGTATTCCTGGGATGGTGAGCATTAGCATCTCTGCAAAAAAGGGCTTGTCTCTACATATGTAAATCAAACTCCTGCGTTGCAGTCCCGTGCCCAGTTTGTGTTCTGCTTCTGATATGGGTCAGGTTACTGCCATCATTCTAAGCATGCTACCCTCATATAAAGTTATGTATGTATGTGTAATTTTAATAATACATTGCTACATTTATTTATGCAACTTATTGGAACAATAGTTTGACTGACACGTAGCATATTTTGGAACTTGGTATTTATAGCTGAAAATAAACAAGTGAGAGCAGTCACCAAAAAAGAGAAGTGCTTTTCTTTAAAAAAAGGAAAGTCTGTTTTGATCTGGGCTTCTTGTGCTATTAGCCATTCTAGAAAAGTCAAAATTTGCTCCCTCCCTTATTACTGCCTGTATTAAATACATTATTAAAATATTTATGTTGTCTCAGTTACAGTGTCACCATTGAAAGCTACTTCATATAAATGCATCACCTGCAAAAATTTAAAAATTCTAAGTAAAAGGACTACTACCATTACCATAGCTTAATTGAAGTGTTAACTTGGTGCTCAAGGTACAACATTAATTCTCACTGATCTATATTTAGAAAAATAAGATTGGAATTCTAGCCACTTCAATGTTTTCTTCTTGTCTTTTGCTATTATTTGGAACAGATTTGAAAATTGGTGCTTTGAACTAGACTTCAAGCAAATACACTGTTCAGACTTCGACGGTTTGGGGATACTTTTGATAGTTTTCAAATAAGTTATCCACAACCATTTTTATCTATGAGTCTGCTCTGGTAACCGCTCCAGTAAGTTATCCACAATCATTTTTATGTATGAGTCTGCTCTGCTAACTGCAAACTAAGGAAATATTGCCTAATTTACACATCTCCATTTACAAAACCATGTATTTTGCATGTGACGCTATACTGTAAATTATCGTATGTTTTTCTTCATTATACCCTCATATTTTTCTTATTTTGTCCTTTGTCATGTACACTAGAATGTCTCACAAGCTACGCACTTTATTCTCTTCATGTAATGTGTCTCTCATTCACTGCAAATATGGACTTGCTTGTCCATTCAGAATCAATTCTCACCTGATCAATAGGAGATTAACCAATGTTAAATGTTTGTTTCATCGTTGGAAGAGACATCATGATCTAATTTCTTACCATAATTGTTTAAATTGATGTGATTATTTTAAATCACACATAGGTGATTCCCCTTTCCAGGATTTTCAGTATAAACACTAGTGCTTGTTTCCCAGCTTTAGTTAGAGATTAAGCGGAGAGCAAGGAGTTTTATTTCTTGCTAAGGTTCCCCTGGGAAGAAATGGCATAAAGAAAGCTAAAATACAGGATTTAAAAATGGTGTAGTGTTTCTATGACAGAGGAAGGAGTTGCAGGACTGTATGCAACAGTGCCCATCAAAATGCTCTATCCTTTAACACATGTTAAATTATGTATACATGGGCATGTACACAGGTGGACATTTCCACGCACATACATACCGATGCCCAAATCTCCTTCATGCAGTGTGCTGCAATACAGCTTCTGCATCACAAACAAATGGGAAGCACAGTATGACTGCCAGGTTGCTGTACATATTTTTGGCATGTCAACTTTCTGTGATTTGCTTTGTCTTGCTGCTATTTTTAGTGGGAGGGGGAAATGACATAGTTGTGTACAGTAGCACCTTTTACACACTAAAGCCCGACAGTTCATCGCATTGTTATAAAGAAAAGAAAGATTTTGTGCATTGCTGGAATGCAGCCAGCTCTCGAGTCAAGATTAGCATCCTGGAAACAGCAAACATTGGCAGCTGCATACTCCTGAAACCAGCAGCTCTGTGCAAAGCCGACAGTATGCTCTCAGGCTCTGCTTACACCACTGAAGAAGGCAGAGTAGTGCCTGTACGCTGGCCCTGAAGTCAGATAGTATGGCAAACTGTGTGTCTCTGCTACTGATGGATAACCTCCACAACGTGTACTCTCTCTTGAGCCATACCTGGGCATCATCTGGGAGACTGCTGGTTTTCACAGGCTGAAGCAGAGGCTGGCAAGTGAGTTAACAAGCAGTACAGAGGATGGGAAGTCCATGCCCTCCCCATGTCTTTTACTAGCATAGGTGCAATCAGGGAAGAACAGTGCCAAGAGTTATTGGATTTGACCTACTGCAACTCAGCTTGAGGCTGAAGGTGATGGGTTGTTTGCCATAAGATGAGCTCCAGATTTCTCTTCCAAGGGTTCATATAGCCTCTGTTTGTCCTGGGGCTGTACTTTGCTGCATGTCCCCCACCTGCAACAGGACATGAGTGTAATGTGTGCATCGCCTCCCCGTTTGTGAAGGGGGACCTCCATGAGGTCTGTGACATGGGGGAACACTGTGGTGGAAACATCTGCCCCGGTTCTTTTCATGCAGGAGGGATGCAGACCTGGTTTGTGCGGAGACATCCCGCTATTTCCCAAGCCTTGGAGGCCACAGGCTGAGCGAATGGTGAAAATGGCAGGAGTAAAAAGCTCTGTTGTGTGAGGTGCTGAGATAACATTCCCAGCATGGCCCTCATGGAGACAGAGAGGCTTAAGAGCCACCTAGTAGGCTATTTGTTGTATAAGTGAATCCTAAGTTTGGGAAACAACATGAAGCAAAGAGTGTGGGTAAAGGTTTTACTCAGAGCAAGAGAAAATACCTGCTGATAGGTGGTCATTGTCAAATTAAACGCTCCTTAGCAAAAGCCTATGTATTATACTCTCTCCTGGGTATTATACTCAGCCTGTCTTGTCAAATGTGTTTAACTGCTGTATTTTATCGGTTCAAACCGGAGTCAGGTTTTCTGAAAATTTTACTTTCAGACTTACTGACTTTATCAACTGAACACTGATTGCACTTCCCTGAGCTTAAGTGAAGGATATATAATGCATGAAGTTTACGATCGATCAGCAGAGCAACAATGACACAGCAACAAAGAGAAAACCTTTCCTACATGCTGGATAAAGGCCACTATTTTTAAAGAAACCTTGCAATGGCAAAAATGATGCAAAAAAATAGGAACAACTGTGAGGAAAAATAAAGGACACAAAATGCTAAGAAGACTAGCTTGGTTTGGATTGCTTTGAAAGTAGTCTGCTCTGCTTTTAACGTCAACGGAAGCCAGGTCTGAAGTCAGGGCTAGGTGTACAGGGATGCCAGGGTTGAGCAGCGCTCCTTTCTGCCCCCAGTGCATTTCTTCTCCACAGGAACCAAAGGGCAGGCAGGGGAAATGTGTGGAACTGATGGGCACCGGGAGCTCCCAGCAATACCTTTGGGGCTGACCCAGCCTTGGCCAGGGAGAAGGAGGAGAAGCTGCTTGTGAAAAACCAGAAGGACTTATATGAAAGTCTGCACAGGAGATTTGCATGATGTTTCTCAGAACCAGGAAACACATTAGCTTTCACTCAAAGACTCTGAATGCAATGAAAATTGTTCTGTTTCCTTGACTCATCTGCACTTTCCTCTGCAGCAGAATGAAGCTTTCAGTGGGAAAAAGCAAAATCCACTTTATAAAATGCCAGCTTATTAAAGCGCTATTGCCTTTAAAAAAGGCTTTCACCTGTTAAGCTTTACGCCTTACAAAGCCTAACATTTGTATTGAAAGAGAGTCATTGAACCCATACAAATGCATCACATGGTAAAACTTGTTATAAATCTCAGGTCAACAACTGAAGAAAATAAGTAGACAGGCAGCGTCTTTCTAGACTATTTCTGAACATAATTTAGATAGTCTATTTTCAAAAATGTATTTTATTGTAAAAAACACTAGTATGTAATTCTATTACCCAAATAGCAGAACAAAAGTTATGGATATTCATCATAACGGCAAAGAGACAAAATTTAACACCAATTTCACCCTATGTGAAATTTAAACTATTCTGCTAATTTATAAAATTAGGCTCTTATGTTTTCAAAACAGATTTCAGAAACACCACAAGAGAACCTGTGCATTCATCTGTGTAGGGAAAAGAAAGGAAAATCATCTTTATGTACGTGACAGCACAGTTTTCTGGATGGCTGGTGTCTGTTGTGCTTAGAAATGGCTGCCTATGCCAATTGAGAGCTGCTCTGGAGCCTTGCATGAATGCGTAGCTGCATTAGTATATCTAGATTACTCTAAATTTTGGTTACAGTTCACTAATAATACTAAATTACTCTTTTCCAAAATAGGAAGATATTCTCTGAGCTAAAAGGCAACAGCATAGACAACTCTGTGACTCAGTCTCATTGAAAAATACCAAGTCATGTATGTCTACTTCTTTGCTTCAAATCTGATTCAAGCTGATATCAAAACCCTTTGCTCCTGATCAGTACGGCAACTCAGGTGAAGAGGTTTCAGCTTGTATCTCCAGTCTGGTCAGCATGAAGGGGACGAGGTGACTAGCAGCTACTTACCATCACAGGCGTCATGGTGTCCATCTCTGCCTCCTGATGAACAAATACTCTGCATTTGCCACCAACTAGTGTGTCAACAAGTGGTTTTGCAAAGTTTCAGATGAGATCTTTCCCTCCACAAAATATTGGCAAAATCCCACAGGCACTTAAAAGAAGACATAGACAAAAGGGAGTTGTCACTGATTCATATGCTAGGAAAATCAGCATAATGTAAATTTGAAAACTAGATACTCTGCTATCAAAGACTATAATTTATAACATTATTAAATTCATTGATGTGACTTTTTCAGTAGAAAATTGCAGTCTGGTTTATATCAGATTAGAAATTTAATACATCTGCTGTTAAGTATCTAGAAAGCATTGCATAACTTTCATCCATGAAGAACAGAGCCAGAGTAAAAGCACTAGGAGATGAAGGGAAACCTGCGACAGGGGTGTTGCATGGCAACTGAAAGCTTGGCTCTGCCAGTCAGTGGCAGTTCTTTGTACTTTAAACTCTATGGTAGGGAAATTAGTCATTAAAATGGATCTCAGATGGATGACTCTTAATTTCTGAAATACAGCTGAAGCGCTGCTGTACACAAAACCTTGCTTATGAAAACATCTCTTTTTTAACAACAGCACACTTTGTGAAGAGCTGGAGATTTAAAAAAAAAAAGGAAGAAATGTCTGGTGCACCTTAGCCAGAGAAAGCCCATTGCTCTTTTTCCCTAACCGCAAATGATCGAACATGCAGTCCTGTTTAGACCTCACACAACATTCCAGTCTGTCCTTAATTTTAGAGAAACAATACTTTTTCTGTTTGGAAAACAAAATATACCAAATAAAATTTCTTGGCCTGAAAATGATGGGGTTTTTTTCACTTGTTCCGGTAATCAGCCAGTCCCAAGGAAGATGAAAGATTAGTTACATATGTATTTACCAAGATTTTCCACAAAAGTTGCATAGACTGCAATGTGCCAAGCTTGCTTGTAAACATCTTTTCCAGTCGCTGATCTGTATTCACAAAAGGAATAGATAAGCAAGAGAGAAAGTCTCACCCCTTTTGCTACTGACAAACAAAACCTAGGAGCCACGTCATATTTTCCATGCACCCCCTGGCTGGGGGCCACGGTTGCAGGAGGGCTGGGACCTGCTGGGCTGGGAAGGTCCTCCCATGCCAGGTCTGTGGGAGGCTGTGCTTCTCCTGCATGGGGGGAATTTGGGCAAATCCCCAGCGGGAGGAAATCATACAGAGGTGACTGGATCTCAGGTCCTTTTCTAGGATTTGAAAATGTTCCTCATATAACAGTGAAGGCTGTTAAAAGGAGGACTAAGGCATAGTCAGTACTGTGCAGAAGACAAGATCAGTTGTGTCCTTTCTCTGGCTTTTATCATGGGTTTCATGGAGTTTGCTGTTTGATTTCAACGCTGAGTTTCTGGAGTCTTGTGATTTGTGAAAATTGTGTTTGTTAACATTTTTGGACATAGCACATACCCAGAGGCAAACCCGTGTGTACCTGGAGAACGGAGGTGGAGGTGAACAGCACGTGTAGGGCTCTGCTTTAGTCATAGACACTACACAGATGCTGTTGCAGACGTGGTCTTTCATATTTTATTTCCAAAAGCTTTAATTTGCTGAATTCCAAAGTTGAAGTTGGTAACAGGAACTAAAGATAAAGCAGCGTGTTCAGAGAGAGGCCTAGGGAGATGGTGTGGTGAGTTTTGCCGAGGGTGGGCAGGGAGGTGGTGGCAGGGAGCTCAGAAGAACCTGGGAGGTTAAGGTGTGAATATAGGGAAAGCAGAAAAAAAAGATATGTAAAAGAATTAAATTTGATTTACTGATTAAGCCATTTGTAAGTTGAAGTGTTTATAAATGTTCACACTGTATCATCTTAAATTTCAAATGTGGCAGACCTGTGGCTGCCTTTTCAGTTTGTTTCCTAACAGCTCCTAAAATTTCACATTTCATGGAGAAACGACTTTGCTCTCAGAAATCTCCAGTTTAAAATGTTCACACATGCTGTAGAAAGAAAAAACCTGGGTCCATGCCAGGGTTTCACCAACATCCTTACCATGAGAAAGCCATGCATTTGTGCAAAAAACTGGAAGGCAAGTGCTTGCAAAGAGGGCCAGCTGTAAGGGTGCTGCATCTCTTTTGCCTAGGAAGGCTGAGAAGTTAAAAGCTCAACAGCGCAGGGGCTGCTCTAGTAGCTGTGGCTGTGTCCTGTATCCATGGTGCTTGGGCACTGAAGTCATTGAGATGCTTTCGAGACTCCTTCCTTAGGATGCTTAGATGTGAGTGTAGGAAACCAGCTTGGTTTGGATCTTGGCTGTGTTTTTGAGATAAAATGATCTGCGTTGATTTAGTAGATTGAAATTTGTCTAAGCAGGTTTTGTTTCCTGTCACTTCACAACAAAACTGCATTCTTGTTAAGTTTTTGCCACTAGAAGTTGTTCATTTTAGAAACAGTCTCTGGTGCTGCGTACTCTGGTGCTGCGCATGTTTAATTTTAATGCCAAATGTAATATCACTGAACTCAGAGGCCATATTGTCCAGGTAAAGATATGTGTGTATTACTCAATCGTGCTTTTGCCTGTAGCTATTGTCTCATACTAAGAGAAAGTAGCTTATCAGCAATAGTGTTGTTTTAAATTATTTTAGATTTAATTTTTAATTAAATTTTTAAAAATTACTCTATTATGAATTTGAAACAGCATAAGTTTGATTTTAATCCTAAATCTGATTTTAAGTAAACAGTTCCAACCTGGCATTTGTAAAACCCTGAGAGTAGCTTTACCACTGGAAATATCTCCTGTGATTTTTTTTTTTTTTGGCATTTTCACAGATTTAAAAGGTAAATAATTCCCTGAGCAGCTGGATTTCCTACAGACTTGTGTCCCTTCTTGTTTAAGCTATCCCTCTGCAACACTCCAGCTCTCCCTCATGTCTCCTATGGCGCTCCTGCTCGGCAAGAACCAGCAAGCACTGTCACCAGCCGGGAGCGGTGTGCCTGCGGCTTGGGCTGCCAGCTGCTGCCAGACAATATATAATGTGTGAATTTGGACCACTTTTCTGCCAGTGGGAGCACTAATTTGGGTCCCTTTTTCACCTGGCTGTGGGCATCCTCAGAACCTGTAGGAACTCAGACATCCTCGGCTCCTTCACATGTGATTGAAAAGCCAAATGGGTTCAAGAAGTGGCAGGGAAAACTGGCGGACATGCAACGTGACTGCCTAAAACTCACTTTCTTAAGACAGAAAGCTAACAAAGATCTAGTGGTTTAAGCTATCCCTTTGGAAGCAGGGAGTATTAACTATAGTAGACAAGAGGATGAAAAAGGGTTACATATTATAGCTTGCACTGTCATTTAATTTACCTAGAAAGAGGAGGAAAAAAATGAGGTGATAGATGGAAAATCAAGTAAACTTGAAGGACTGAGGATATGGTGGAGTGGAGTAGGGGCGGCTGGAAGGATAGAAAGGTGGTGATAACAAATAGTAAAGGGGAAAGAAAGAAGTCCTGCACCTGGAGAAGAGTATTTTGGAGAGGTTTGGTCGATCCTCCATCCCCTCTGGGGCTTCCCCTTGTTGACATTCAGAGAAACCTTCCAGGGCTCCTTGAACACAGAGACAAGTTGGGGATGTGGTATGGACAGAAAAACAGGGTTGCTGTCACCCTCTGGGCAGTGTCAGTCTGGGCAAGGCTGCTTTGATGAGCACCCGTGAGCTTCCCAATCATACCATTTGGTTTACCTTTTTTTCTTCTTTTTCCCCTGTCCAAAATAAACAACCCACTCCTGTTTAGTCTTTCCCCCCTGGCCCTGGTTTTGGTGAATTTAGACCGTTATTTAGTAATTCTGGCCTCAGTCAGTGACCCTGCTAAGCCTGGGAATGTTCTCTATTCCCACTGTCTTCTGAAGTCCTTCATCCAAGAGGAGTTCCCAAAACGTCCATCCCTTTCCCTGTGTGTGATATCTGGCAGTTTCTCCTGTTGTTTTATTAGTTTAGCCCCAGGTTGGGGTTGTCCAGCCACTTTTCCCCTTCCATTGCTCTCAGCATCTGTCAGTTTCTCATTCTGAATCATAGAATCATAGAATCATAGAACACCAGGTTGGAAGGGACCTCAAGGATCATCTGGTCCAACCTTTCTAGGCAAGAGCACAGTCTAGACGAGATGTCCCAGCACCCTGTCCTGCTGAGTCTTAAAAGTATCCAGCGTAGCGGAGTCGACCACTTCCCTGGGGAGATTATTCCAATGGTCAACAGTTCTCATTGTGAAAAATTTCCCCCTCGTGTCCAATTGGAATGTCCCTAAGAGTAACTTATACCCATTACCCCTTGTCCTCTCCATGTGACTCCTTGTAAAAAGGGAGTCTCCATCTTCTTGGTAACTTCCCTCCAAGTACTGATACATGGTGATGAGATCACCTCTAAGCCTCCTTTTCTCAAGGCTGAACAAACCCAGTTCCCTCAGGCTATCCTCATATGGCAGGTTTCCCAGACCCTTGATCATCTTGGTAGCCCTTCTCTGGATCCCCTCCAGCCTGTCCACATCTTTTTTGAATAGCGAGGACCAGAACTGCACACGATACTCCAGGTGTGGCCTGACAAGTGCTGAGTAGGGTGGGACAATGACTCCTCTCTCTCTGCTGGTGATGCCCTTTTTGATGCAACCCAGCATCCTATTGGCTTTCTTAGCCGCAGCAGCACACTGTTCACTCACATTGAGCTTGTTGTCCACCAGGACCACCAGGTCCCTTTCCACAGAGCTGCTGTCCAGCCAGGTGGATCCCAGTCTGTGCTGCACTCCTGCATTATGTTTTCCCAGGTACAAGACCTTAAACTTGTCCTTGTTAAACTTCATAAGGTTCCTGTTAGCCCACTCTTCCAGCCTATTGAGACCTTTCTGCAGGGTGGCTTTCCCTTCCAGAGTGTCTACTTCCCCACTCAGCTTGGTACTGTCAGCAAAATTCATCAGGCTATGCTTGATCCTGTTATCCAGATCACTTATGAAGATATTGAATAACATCGGGCCCAATATCGATCCCTGGCGGACCCCACTTGTGACGGTTTGCCAGTTTGAAAAGGAGCCATTTACGACCACCCTCTGGGTGCGGCCTGTCAGCCAATTTCCCACCCACCACACAGACCACTTGTCTAGGCTGTAATGCATCAATTTCTCCAGGAGGAGGCCGTGGGGAACCGTATCGAAAGCCTTGGAGAAGTCCAGGTAGAGAACGTCTACCGCTTGCCCCATGTCAACCGAGCAGGTCACTTTATCATAGAAGGCCACCAGATTTGTCAGGCATGACCTGCCTTTAGTGAAGCCGTGTTGGCTTTTCCCAATCACACGCTTCATTTGACTTGTAATGGCCCCTCAGAGGATCTGTTCCATAACTTTCCCAGGGACTGAAGTAAGACTGATGGGCCTATAATTACCCGGATCCTCCCTTGAGCCCTTCTTGTAGATAGGGGTAACATTCGCCTTCCTCCAGTCCTCTGGGACGTCCCCGGATCTCCACGACTTGTCGAAGATTTTGGAGAGTGGCCTCACAATGACACCAGCCAGCTCTCTCAACACACTTGGGTGGATGGCATCAGGGCCCATCGATTTGTAGGGGTCAAGCTCCTGTAATAATTCACATACTAACTCCTTCTTCACTGATGGTGGGTCTGTGTTTGGATCAACCTGGATTTTCATTCCTGGATTTTGCTTTCATATTGTCCTATTGCTGGAATGTGTGGCATACAGGGGAAGGGTGAGGGGGATCTAACTGCTGCCCCCTGCTACTGGGATGGAAATTGTGGAGAAGAGGGAGCCCAGCTTCTCTGAGAGGTGCACAGCAAAAGGTGAACGGGCAACAGTCATGAGTTGTACCAGAGGAAAAGCTGGCTGGAGATAGGGAAAAAAATCTTCCAAAAAGGATGGTCCAGCATGGAAACAGGCTGCCCGGAGCAGTGGTGGATCCTCCCTCCATGGAGGTATTCAATACTTGAAGGGACAAGGCCCTAAGCAACCTGATTTAATTTTTAAGTGGCTTTTGCTGCCCTTTTTAGCTGGCCAGTTAGCAAGGCTAGTCAGGTGGTCAAAGTATCCTCCTCTGGACTTGCAATAAACAGATTTGCTTGTCTTCTGTAATTAAGATTTGAAAAGTAGTTTTACCTCGGGCAGTATGTTAGCAATCAGTTGTCATGTAGACAAGTGCGTTGTCTAAAAGAGGCATCCATATAAACAGAGAATCATTGACTTTTTACAGCCCCTGTACTGTGACTTTTTGTAGCTCCAGTTCACTATCAGAACACAAACAGCAGATCACTGCCGATTTACAATGCAGTTTTTTGTCAGGCACACGTGGAATAAATATCAAATCTCCTAACGTCCAAAGCATCAAACAGAACCTGTAGTCTGAACCCCGTGGGGCCTCACAACTTGTCACACGTGGTGAGAAGATCAGGCAGGTGAAGGCTTGGGATTCGGATGAGCAGTGAACTGCATGAGAAACAGGCTCAGCAGTGAATGAGAGAGTTGATTAGGGAATGAATCACTTAGGGAGAAAGTTGTGCAATTAAACTGATAAATTTGGCAGCAAAACAAAAAGCAGAAAGAGAGAATGAATGCAACAATCAATCAATAAAGTAGTGAATCAATTGTCTAGTTAATAAGATAGTTAATTATGCAGAACAGAGCAGGCAAGGCAGTGTACTTGGTCAGTTTGGCTCCAACAAATCTCCCCAGTATATTTCAGTCACTGCATCATTTACTTTGGCTAATTTTTGTTAACATAAGTCCCAAATGTTTGACCTCTGAATTAGTATTCTCCTTCCTGTAGTAATCTTTAAAGACAGTAGCTGTTTCTAGACTGTTACATTCTGCTTCTTTTTATTGTTTCAGAAAGACAATAATTAGCTTAGGATGTGGGAGAACTAGTATTCTGCTCCATCTGAAAAAGCAGTACTTAACTATCAGCATATTCTTATTTCTATTATTTCAGTATTTTATATTCTATTTTATTATTTCATGTTAGGGAAGGTGTATATTCTATTTTATGTTACTATGGTATTTATACGATATATTTACACTGTCAACACAAATATGCTAAGTGCTTTCCAAACTAAAATCATAGAATCACAGAATCGTTTAGGTTGGAAAAGACCTCCAAGATCATCAAGTCCAACCATTAACCTAACACTGCCAAGTCCACCACTAAACCATGTCCCTAAGCACCACATCTACACCTCTTTTAAATACCTCCGGGGATGGTGGCTCAAGCACTTCCCTGGGCAGCCTCTTCCAGTGCTTGACAACCCTTTCAGTGAAGAAATTTTTCCTAATATGCAATCTAAACCTCCCCTGGTGCAACTTGAGGCCATTTCCTC
>WAAD01002275.1:87729-161467 GCA_013389945.1 Fregata magnificens
GGCCCATCTATCCAGCCTGTCCAGATCCCTCTGCAGAGCCTTCCTACCCTCAAGCAGATCAACACTCCCGCCCAACTCGGTGTCATCTGCAAACTTACTGAGGGTGCGCTCGATCCCTCATCCAGATCGTTGATAAAGATATTAAACAGAACTGGCCCCAATACTGAGCCCTGGGGAGCACCACTTGTGATGGGCCACCAGTTAGATTTAACTCCATTCACCACCACACTTTGGGCCCAGCCATCCAGCCAGTTTTTTTACCTAGTGAAGCGTACTCAGGTCCAAGCTGTGAGCTGCCAGCTTCTCCAGAGCAATGCTGTGGGAAATGGTGTCAGAGGCTTTACTAAAGTCCAGGTAAACAACACCCACAGCCTTTCCCTCATCCACTAAGCGGGTCACCTTTTCATTGAAGGAGATCAGGTTAGTCAGGCAGGACCTGCCTTTCATAAACCCACGCTGACTGGGCCTGATCACCTGGTTGTCCTCTATGTGCCACGTGATGGCACTCAGGATGATCTGCTCCATAATATTCCCCGGCACCGAGGTCAGGCTGACTGGCCTGTAGTTCCCCGGATCCTCCTTCCAGCCCTTCTTGTAGATGGGCGTCACATTTGCTAACCTCCAGTCATCTGGGACCTCCCTGGTTAGCCAGGACTGCTGGTAAATGATGGAACGTGGTTTCGTGAGCACCTCTGCCAGCTCCCTCCGTACCCTTGGGTGGATCCCATCCAGCCCCGTAGACTTGTGTGTGTCTAAGTGGTGTAGCAGATCACTAACCATTTCCCCTTGGATTATGGGGGCTTCATTCTGCTCCCTGTCCCTGTCTTTCAGCTTAGGGGGCTGGATACCTCAAGAACAACTGGTCTTACTATTAATGACTGAGGCAAGGAAGGCATTAAGTACCTCAGCCTTTTCCTCATGCTTTGTCACTATGTTTCCCCCCGCATCCAGTAAAAGATGGAGATTCTCCTTAGCCCTCCTTTTGTTGTTAATGTATTCAGAGAAACATTTTTTATTGTCTTTTACTGCAGTAGCCAGATTAAGTTCTAGTTGGGCTTTGGCCCTTCTAATTTTCTCCCTTGTAGTACTCCTGAGTTGCCCGCCCCTTCTTCCAAAGGTCTTAAACTCTCCTTTTTTTCCTGAGTTCCAGCCAAAGCTCTCTGTTCAGCCAGGCCAATACAAACCTTTCCTCAAAATAGCTTCTATTCTGAAAGTATCCACTTTCAGAACACTTAGTTATGTTGTTGAAACAGTCCCTTCTGTTTTGTCCCCATTGTATGACATAGAAACTTAGATAAAGAACTGACAATTCAGTGTCCCTGCATCCTAACAGTGTAATGCAGGAGGCAAAGAAATACATGAATCAGTCACCTTGTATAAGAAGATACAGATGGTGGATTTTCAGAAATTGTCTGAAGCTGGGACCACACCCATGTGGATAACACCTTCATCTAGGATCTGTCTGCATTATTTGTCAGGAGCACTTTTATTGTACCACTATGATCAGCTTCCACACAGTATAGCTGCAAGACTGGGCAGTTTTGGACAAGATCCAATAACTGTCTCCCTGCCTTGGATGCAAGTTTGATTTGGCCTTCTTTGTTGGAGCTGGACATCAGCAAGCCTTGAAGGTGCCTAAACCCCACGAGCAGTTTAGGTTTTTTCTTCTGAAGTTCCCAAAGCCTCTTAGTTGTGCCTCTGGCCATGTCCGTATCTGCCCACCACTAGAAAGAGCTAAGCTACTTGATACCTGTCTCACACCTGAGCCTGAAAGAGGTCCGTAATTAAGCTTTTCTTGGCAAAGTCCACAGAGGTCCTGGACCTGGCCCCAGGCCAGTCACGCACTCCAGAATCCAGGTCTGCAGAAAATGCAATTCAGGTGGTTGCGCTCTCTGTTTAGATCAGCAGTCGTGGTGTGATGCCCATCTGTATCCAATAACTGTTCAGTGTAAAATACAGAAATAACCCTGTCAGCAAGCTTCTGTGGAAGGATTAACCAGAGTTTGAAGTGTTGTAAAACCAGTATTGTCCTTGAATCTATGACTTTCAATACTCTGTTGAGTTATGAATAATAGTTTCCGGGGCTGTTTTTTGACAGGGTTTTGAAGATATTCCTTAAGGGTGAAGATGGAGAGGTTGAAGACGGGATGGCAATTTTGCGAAACACTGCTATTGGCAACTAGATAGTCCTGTTCTTGTGTATGTGAATTTGGTCTGGTTTGCAGAGCTTGTTTGGCTTCACTCACATCATTTCCAGGGACATTAGGTGGCACATGTTTATGTTCTGACATGTACATACATAGGGCTTTGGATTAGGATGGCTCTGTTCTAAGGGACCTTTATTTACTGGTGTTTCTGAAATCATGCTGGAGGATTTTACATTTACTGCATGGGCAGTAAATGTATTGCACCACCCAGAAAAACTAAATCTGTTTGTCCTTTGCCAATGTAATATCACAAACACAGAACATAATCTGGTTGCGAAGTTTCAGCTGACTTCTGGTGTGTTTAGGGAGTAAATACGGTGATCTCTTCCTGAAACTTAAGACAGCTGTTAATGGTTAGTAATGTATTCATTACTTCTAGTTATTCATCAGCTGTGGACTGAAATAATTTTGAGCAGCTCATCTTGCGGTTTTGCTAAAGATTTCCCTTTGCCTTTTTACATAATCTGATATTGTTCTGATGGAAACGCCCTATGTGGAGGCAGTAACTTTTTGGGGGAAGGTGGGGCAGAAAACAGTACAGAAAACCAAATAATGCTCTCTACTAATCTAATTCTTGTTAACACAGTTGGCTCCTGTACAAGAGGCATCTTTGCTGAAGTGTCGAACACTTTGAAATTATAAGTAGATACTAAGACTTCCATAAAAATTCCAGTGACTGTACTTGAATCCATCCAATATTGTATGTGACAGGTCAGAGCCTGCCGACAGCATGCTGTCAGATGCTTATGCATGTGGAACGCGCTGGGTGATTTTTTCGTGTCTACTTCCATGAGCTGATCTACCTAAAGTGAAAAGTTTTTATTCTTAGCAGGCAGAGCATTCATTTTTCTAGCTCAGGAAGCCAGTGTTTGGGGCTTGAAGCTTTTATTGTAGTTAATTCCTGCTAGTCATATTTTGAGCACTGAAGGACTTGTAAGACTTGCAAAGACAGCCAGTAAGCCCAATTTGTCATGCATAGTAGAAACACTGTAAAAAGGAGCTTGAAGAAGCCAGCAAATATGTTGCATGGAACACTGAGGAGCATTATGGGCTTTATCTGGGCTGTATACAATATCCTCTTCAGTTACTGTCACTCTTTAGAACACACGGAAATATAAAATAGTGCAAAAGCACACTGGCAGCTTAATCAGAACAAGGCTTATTACAGTAGAGTGCCAATCTATAAAGAACTGCTTGGTAATATCAGCTTCCTGTTAATCCCATAACAATCAGCTAATGGTGAAATGTTGATTTATTCACTGATTTACTCTTAGCTAGATTGAAATAATGGAGTAAAATTAGCCCATTTAGACTGGTTCTTAAATTGAATGCTCCTAATTGCTTTTGAAAGAATAGACCATAATGCATTTGAGTGTCCCAATGACCCTGCTAATCTATGCAGTTAGTTAACTATTTTGGAAAGGAGACTACCTTACATGTAGTTTTGTCTTAAAAACTAGAATATATTCTTCATATATTCTACACATGATTCTGTACTGAAGTCTTTGCCCATGTAAAATCTTCAGTTTTACTCCAATACTAGTAGCTCTCTGTGTAAGCTTGCAATAGAACAGCTCAATTACTTTATTATATTTCCATTTAATTATTGAGCTAGAATTCTGAAATTTTCACATATTCATTCTGGGTCACAGAGTTCAGCATGGGAGGGAATCCCAGATTACACATTCCATTAGAAATTATCAAAAGGCCATCTGTCTGTCTTAGTGGGTTTCAGTCATTCAAGAGCCTGAGGATATTTAGGCAGGAAAGGAGAAGTAAGAGAGAAAAGCTCTTGCAGTGAAAATCTGAGCAGGTCACTTGCAACTTTTGAATGTTTCTAGAGGGGTAGAAGCTGATTGTAATTTTACAAGAATCTCTGGCTCCACTTAATGTTTTTCACCCTCATATTTTTGGAGAATCACCTTTAAAGAGACGTCTCAGCAAAGACTTGTTCAAGCTCCTGGCTATACTCCTGGCTATTGAAATAAAGTAAATGAAGGACACAGGCTGATGCTGGGGATTTGAGCAGTGCTCCCAGTCAGTGGATCCTTGCCTTCATTCCAAGATGGCCATATTGCCAAGCGGGCACCATTTTAAATGAGATATCTGTGTTAAACTCTTCTGTGTATATTTATATCGTGGTCCATTTTTGCATACAGCTGGACATTTACCACATTGATAATGTGTGCAGCTGCAAATGAGAGTAATTGAGAGCATAAGTCTGTGCATTTCAACAGCCTGAAGCTGTACCCACCAGTTCTATCTGTGGGGTGTCCCTGAAGCTAAAAGGCACAAACCCTCCCAGTGCTTTCAACTGGATGGGACTGGACCATTACTGTCTTCCTGCCTTTCTGTGTTTAAACATTAAATTTCTAGGGTTTTCAGAGTTGAATTAGCTTGTGGTTATTTGTATGCTTGGCCTCAGATTTATGCAGCACTCTTGTCCTGATGCATGAAACAAGTCCCGGAAAACACCCCAATCTTTCAAAGTAAAATGTGATGCTTAACACCTGTACAATTAAAAGAGCTTTTAAAATGTGCTATATGGGCTTTGTATGTTGATAATTTTGGATTCTTTCCCAAATAATGCATATGTTTTTAAGTCATGAGGCAACTGTTATAATAACAGAATCTGACGCGCCGCTTAACACTGTTGGAGGCTTTTAAGAGAATCTCCTGGGAGAGAAGCAATAAATGGTTTATCAGGCTCTTTGCAGGAAAAACTTTGAGAAGAAACTATAGGAAGGACAGCAAAGAGGTCTGTAAAGCTAGTAGCACCATAACTGCTGCTAGTTTTCCTTCTTCTGGAGCTCATGGAGTCTGTGGAAAAGAAGTGCAAGACCAGATGTCAAGTGAGTGAGTAAAGGCACTGGATGCATCTCTCCAGCTCTAGGTTAGGCTGAGAAATATTCAGGTTCATCACATTTTGTCAGTTTAGATACCCAAGGACAAAAAAAAGAGCAGTTACTAGGGTTTGCAGCACCACCAGCAGTGGAGGAGAAACTGTTTATGCCACAAGAGCCACATGCCTGATGGACTCCACTTAGGAATACAGGGTGCTCTGTTCCCTTGAGATCAAGTACTATGAGCACTCTTAGCAGGATAGGAATGGTGATAATGGTTGGCTGTCCTCCCTTTGAGGATCTTATGACCCAACTTGATGATCTGTGAAGTATGGTGTTTGTCAGGAGTCTAAGCCCAAGATGCTCATTGCTAAATGTTGAACTCTTTGCTGTGAATTAATATAAAAACTTATTAAGATAATCACAGAATGGCTGAGGTTGGAAGGGACCTCTGAGGGTCACCTGGTCCAACCCCCCTGCTCAAGCAGGGCCACCTAGAGCTGGTTGCCCAAGGACCATGTCCAGACGGCTTTTGAGTATCTCCAAGGATGGAGACTCCACAATATCCCTGGGTAACCTGTACCAATGCTCCGTCACCCTCACTGTAAAAAAGTGTTTCCTGATGTTCAGATGTTACCTCCTGTGTTTCTGCTTGTGCCCATTGCCTCTGGTCCTGTCACTGGGCACCACTGAGAGAGCTTGGCTCCATCCTCTTTGCAACCTTCCTTCAGGTATTTATATACATTGACGAGATTCCCCCTGAGCCTTCTCTTCTCTTCTCCAGGCTGAACAGCCTGAGCTCTCTCAGCCTCTCCTCATAGGGGAGAGGCTTGAGTCCCCTAATCATCTTAGTGGCCCTTCACTGAACTCTCTCCAATATGTCCATGTCTCTCCTGTACTGGGGAGCTCAGAACTGGACACAATACTTCAGATGTGGCTTCACCACTGCTGAGTAGAAAGGAAGAATCACCTCCCTTGATCTGCTGGCAACACTCCTAATGCAGCCCAGGATACCATTAGCTGTCTTTGCCACAAGGCCACATTGCTGGCTCATGTTCCCACTTAGTGTCCACCAGGACCCCCAGGTCCTTTTCTGCAAAGCTGCTTGCCAGCCACTTGACTTAGAGCGTGTACTGGTGCCTGGGCTTGTTCCTCCCCAGCTGCAGGACTTCACGCTTCCCCTTGTTGAACTTGATGAGGTTCCCGTTGGCCCATTTCTCCAGCCTGTTGAGGTCCTTCTGGATAGACCAGTGTATCAACCACTCCTCCCAGTTTTGTATCCTCAGCAAACTTGCTGAGGGTGCACTCTACACCATCATCCAGGTCATTAAGGAAGATGTTGAACAGAATTTGACCCAGTATTGATCCCTGGGGTACACTGCTAATTAAAGGCCTCTAACTAGACTTGGTACCACTGATAATAGCTCTCTGGGCCTGTTAAGCCAGTTTTCAACCCACTTCACTGTTCATCCAGCCCATACTTCAACAGCTTGTTTGTGAGGATGTTATTAGAGACAGTGTCAAAACCCTTTCTGAAGTCAAGGCAGACAATATCCACTGTTCTCCCCTCATCTACCAAGCCAGTCATTTCATCATAGAAGGTTATCAAGTTGGTCAAGCGTGACTTGCCTTTGTGAATTCGTGATGACTACTCCTAATCTCCTTCTTGCTCTTCATGTGCCTAGAAATGACTTCCAGGATTACTTGTTCCATCACCTTACCAGGGATTGAGGTGAGGCCCGTTGGCCTGTAGTTCCCTGGGTCCTCCTTTTGCCCTTTTTGAAGATAGGAGGCATAACAACAAAGGGACAGAGAATGTGTACATAAGATAGATGGTTCCAAGTCCCTGGTACCTGATGAAGTTAACCATAGTGTATTTAGAGACCACCAGCAGTTCAGGAGCTGTTGGTGGTATAGTTGAGAGCTTCTGGAAAATGTATGAGGCCCTAGAAAATAGGGAATGGGCAAATTTTGTACTTAATTTTCAAAAGAAAAAGATGGAACCTGTCAGCTTAACCTCAATTCCTAAAAACTACTGGAAGAAATACTAAAGCTGCTGTTGGGCACCTGGAAGATACAACTAAGGCAAAATTGTCAAGGGCAACTCATGTGGAACTAATCTAATCTTTTCTGACAGGGTTGGCTGATAGGAGAGAATCGGTACCTGTCATCTCTTGACTTTTGTGGAGCTATTGCACTTGACATCCTCATATGGAAGCTAGAAAACTCAGTTCTGGAAAAAACTGTAGCAGAGAAATGTACAAAAATGCATTGCTTTAAGAACAGATGCAAATAGTTTGCTATAAAGATGGGTAATTATGGCCAGCTGAACTACCTCCTCTACAAAAACATAGAACTACCTCAGAACCTCCTCCCCATTGCAGACTTTCTTTCCCTGTCCAAACTAACACTTCAGGCTGTTTCTTTCTGTCATTCCCATGGAAGCCTGGCTATTTAATCAAGGTCAAGAGGGACAGAAAGACCTCCTTACGTGCTTCAACACTGTGGAAAATGCAACTAAATAACTTGCAGGTCAGGCTCCTATCCTGGGCATCAGTTCTGATTTCAACCACATTCCAGATCTTTCTGAGTAAGATGCCTGCAGTCTAGTCATTCTGTTATCTACTTATTTAAAGCATTTGGCCACACACTTGTTAGAATCAGTGCATGTTTTGATTCACAAATCACCACCTCTCTGTCTTTGGCAAATACACATGTCTTGTCCTCCAGGTATTCATCTAAAATGGTGTTGCAAAGATAATTTCACAGAATCCCAGAATGGTTGAGGTTGGAAGGGACCTCTGGAGGTCATCTGATCCAACCCCTCTGCTCAAACAGGGCCACCTATAGCCAGTTGCCCAGGACCACATCCAGACGGCTTTTGAGTATGTCCAAGGAGGGAGTCTGATTTCCTAGTTTGATGCTTTGATGTTGGCAGTCTCTGTATTTCTTCATTGGCTTTCTGTTTTCACTGTGTCACATAATGAAGAAAGTCTCTTTTTTTAAGGCCCTTCAGGGTCTATCCTCACTTGACATGTCTCTCATACACTATCACCTCCTATTGGCCTACGGTGCAAGCCTCAATCTTCAACCTTGAACATTTTCAAGAAATGCATCTCTGTGGAGTTTGTGGGTAGATATCCCTCAGATTAGGAAAAATTCTCTGCAGATATATGCTAAGTCACTGGGACTTGCTCTTGGAAAAAGAGGGGGAGATAATTAGGCAATGTTGCTGATAGACAGAAAAATATGTCAGAAAAGAAGGCTTCTATGGGATAAGAGTGAATTTGCTGGAATGTGGCTCTAAGGGGGCATGAGTGGGAAAGGAGAGTGGAGTCCCAGCTGAAAACATGATCTGAGGAGCCCTGTGGTTCATGTAAGCCACTCAATCCTTCTTTGCCAGTTTACTTTCTTACTTGCTTTTCTGCCTCAGAATTGAAGTCTGATCTCCAAATGTACATGGAAAGCTGAAATTCAGAACAAGCTTTAGAGCCACGTGTCACGGCTTCCCAGTTTGCTATCATCTCCCCCCTCCGAATGCTCTCTCCTGCCACTGTTGAAAATATTATTTATAGTGAGCTTGCTTGTGTGACGAAACCACTGCCTGTCAGGCACATCAATATCCACTGCACTGAAAATCAGACGTAAGCTAAATTTTTGGACAATAGTCTTGAGATTTCATAGGGGCATAGTTAAATATATCTTGTCACATGGCCTATTTGAGCCAGGGGTAAGACTATGGAAGGGATTATGTTTTTAATATGGGAAGATAAGGACTGCAAATAATAGTACTGCTGCATATTGTCAAAACCTTCCCTTCCAAAAAGAAGCACTTTTTGAATAACGTATAGCTAGAGGAAGGCTATGCCAGGAAATTCACACCGGGCACCAATTGCCAAGGACATGGGGACTGTCCTTCCCTATCAGCCTCCAGAGAAATCTCTCTCCCAGCCCTCTCTATTGCCTGAGTCCCCATCCCAGGCTTAGGCGTGGATGACTAATACCCATGGGAACACCTTGTCTCATTTTCTCCATGGGAAAACTTCTTGTAATGAGGCTAAGCTTCTCCTGAGGTCAGCTTTCCAAGCATATATGAACCACCCTCCACAACATCTGCTTCCTAACCCCAAGGCGGTCCCTTGGATTGCCCACAGCTCCCTAGTATCCCATGACATGACACTCCTACTGCTCCCTCAGCAGCCTAGTGCCTCTGGTCCAGGACAGCCTTGCTGACCCCTTGCCATCACTGTGCCTCACTATGCTTGGTGGCTTTTCCCAAACCCAGACCAGCACTCAGCTCAGTTGTAGCCACATTTCTCACTGGGAAGCAGAATGGCTGTTCCCCTTACTTGATGTTGGCAGCTGTTTCCCAGTGGCCCTCTTCTAGTCCCCAGCACCCCAGGAACATGTACAGAGTGGCCCCTTGCTTTCGGGGCAAGGGCCCCAAGATCCACGTGGTCTCTGATTCTGGAGCCCTTGCTTCCCTTTCAACAAAGCTGGCATGAGACCACAGACTTCGATAAGGCAGAGTGATTGCATACAGTGGCACATGATGACTTTGTCCATGGGGCTGTGTATGCCTAAAAGTGAGCCTGGAGTCAATTTCCAAGGACACTCTTCTGCTCCTTCAAGAACACTCCTTGCTGAGCCTTACCTCAAAGCCCTAAGCTCCTAAGCCCTTGCAACTCAGCCCTATCTCATCCCTCCTCAAGAAACACCTTTTGAATCATATATCTAGAAACCTCATGTGTCTTCTTCTTCGTTCCTTTGGGATGTGGCTCCTTGGGATACTCTTCCTGCCCTCCAGAGCTTTTCTGTTCCTCAAGCCTGGATATGAGCGCAGCCAGAGTCTTGTCCCTATCACCCACTGGACAGCTATAGACTTCTTGGGCTTCTGCCCAGAAACTATGTAGCCACTCTGCAGAGGTCCCTGGGGAGCAGGGAACTTGAATGGGGACATTGGAAAGTGGACTCCAATGACAGGGAACCAGTATAGCCATCTGGTATCAGAGGAAGGGTTTTGGGAGGGTCTTTCCCGATGTGATGGCTGAGCCAAATGGAATACCTCTCCTCTTCTGCATGAAAGAGTCCTGTACGTCCTGGCTGACACTGAGGTTTGGGCCTTTTCTTATCTAATCCAGTTATGAACATGAAGCAGAAGTTACGAACAAAGTTGAAGGGTGCCACTGGGAAACAGAAACAGGGTTAGCACAGTGGCCACTCAGTTTCTCAGCAAGGAAATGGGGAACAATATGGAAAAGACTTGTAGAGCATAACCTAACACTAGAGTTCATTCAAGTATAAGGTGGATGGTAGGGGTAATTGTGCTTTTGGGAAGGATTTCCCAAAATCCAGCTTTCTGCAGTGAAAATAGAACTCTTACTTGTGTCTTTTTCTGCCTTAAACTTATCACTGTCACAAGCCAGGATCTGGGTAAAACCTACACATTTGACTTACTCCACGCACTAGCCAGCAATGTTCACTCCCCTAGCCCTTGCTAAGCTAGTCCCCTTTAGTTTAATAATAAATAACAGTGTTTATTGGAGCAAGATATGGCTGGCTGCTGGTAATGTCATATCCAGTTTGTACAAATCTGCCAGAGAAGCGTGGAAGCTGCTAGGAGCTCTCATGTAAATTCATTGTCTGTACTTCCACAGCTGCATGCCAGATAGGGAAGTCTTGTTTAAAAGAAAAGTAGATGGGCGAGCCTTGCATCTGGTAGCGCAGGGAAGAGACAAGAGGCCTCCAAATAGTTTATTCCCTGTAAAAGTCCCTTTGTCCTTCCTGTTCATGATCTCCTGGGGTTTTTTTTGTTTCAATGTTACCAAAATAAAATTTGCCTCTTGGATTCCCACGTGGTCCTGTGGGATTCCCACAGGACCCCCACTGCAGTGGGGTTTGTCCAGGGGACACAGGCATTCCCATCCTGTGGCAGAGAAGAGACCAGGATACTGCACTGCAGCAAGCATGAGCTACACAACAGGAACCCTTAAATTGTAGATATGGGGTGAGGTGACAGTTAGGTATGTCATATGTCACAGGAGATGTATAGACTGCCTTTGGGAATCACTCCTCTGCAGCATCCTGCTCCTCCCGTGCCTGATGGTCTTTCTTGACCTTATCCGTCCTTAAAGACAGTCTCTTCTCTGCTGCTTCTATGGGCTGGAGGACCCTTCAGGGATGAGGAAAAATGTTCATTCTTTTTTTTTAGAACAAACATTTCCACAAAGCTATCTGCGGATCATCACTGCCTGTCTAATGCCAATTAATTATTAATCTGTTTAGAGCTGTAGGTGTGTGTGAGTAACATATTTAAGCACGGAAATTTGGGCAGGCTCTATTTTTAAGCAGATCTGCACAGACCAAGTGCCTGGCACCCCCCAAAATCTTCACACTCGCTGCTCCCTCGGGGTTGGGGAGCGGGTCACTGCTTGCACCCTGGCTGCAAACACAGCTCAGGCTCTTACAAAGGCTTGAGGAGTTTTTCAGTCCAGCCCCTTTTTGAATATTTAACCTAACATGAATTATTCAGACTGAGCTGGCCCCTGCGGGGAGGAGGTCGGAGAGGATGAGGATGGCTTTCCTGGAGAGGTGCTGCTGAAACCCCCGCTCGGGGACTGGGAGGGTGGGAACGGACTTAGCAGAAGGAGCCAGGGGACAACTGGAGGAATAAAGAGCAGACAGAGAGGAGGAGGGAAAACAAGGGAAGGTTTTAGATAGCCAAAACTCCTGCCCTTTGCTTACCTGAACAGCTCCTGTGGGTGATTATTTTAACCAGAACCTTCAGGCAGCAACTGCCAAGTATAAATCCTTTTTCTTACGTGCTTAATTGAATTGAAAATTAAAAATGGACCAGCTCTGGCACTTGACTGGACTTTTATTGCCAATGTTCAAAAAGGGAACAGATAGCAGCTTAAGGACAAATAGGTTTCTCAGCTCTGTGATATTTCCCAGAGCCGTGTCACCAGATGGGAGAAGCGGTGGCACTGTATGGTGTAAAATGCTGAGAAAGCCTTAAAGAATCACAGGCTCGATATAGATCCAATTATGCTCAGGATGGTCTCCAGAGTCTAGGACTAGGATGTGTTATTCTAGCATACCACAGCAAACTATGAGCTCGCCTGAGAATGAAATACCAATGGAAAAAAAAATAAAATCACATTTCCATGATACCAAGGCAATCTGGGAGGAGAGAGAGTGCCTGGGAACAGCGTGTTATAGGGAGTTCATGTCTGTAAGGGAGCCGTGCTAATGATTTCCCAGTGGGTGGAACTGGAGAGGAAGTCTTATCTCCAGACTCCTCAGAGATAGTCAGTGGGAAACCACCGGCTCCAAAGCTAATTTTTCTGACTGACTAATAGAAGTGCAAAAGTCACAGATACGGTATGTGTGATGTGTCAAAGTTAAAACAGTTTTCACCAAGCCTGAATCATAACTGCATTAAGTCAGGCAGAAAACCTTATAGGGAATGCAAGGACAATGACAAAAATAAGAGGAAGAGAAATAAAAGATGCAATCCAAGGAGTCACCCAACCATCTGAAATCCTACTATATTTAATTTGCTTCTGAGAGAAGTGTTCTGTTATGGCAGACAGACAAGGATACATCATTGGTTGAAGTAAATCAGCATGGCTCTTTTGAAGCCAGCAAAGCCATATTGATTTACATTACTTGATGGTCTCTGCTTGAAAATTCATCATTATAACAAATACTATAAAACTCCAGGTTTGTTACCAGAGGAGAGCCTGTAGGGATGACAGAAAGGAATCATCCTTCCTGCTTGAACAAAAAGACTACTCAAATGGGAAACTGTCTTGCACCAGTCTTCCTTCAGGATATGATGCCACAGTGTTACGAGGAACAGCGGTATGGGTAACAATTCTGGAAACAAGCTGAGCGGCCAAAAACCAGGAATGCCTGGTAGCTGGGAAAGTTAAACAGGAAGGAATGGCAGGACAAGAGAGCTTGTAAACAGGACAAGTGTATGAGTGTTTTACTGGCTGTATGCTCACCGCCAAAGAACTGCATGGATGGATGTCTACCACAGGGCTAGCAAAAGGAAGTTGAACAGTCTTCATGGAGTCTGTATGAGGAACATGGTGAAGCCCCAGACTCACCTCCAGAAGGAAGTGAAGGACTAAATACTTTCTTTAAGGTCTGCTCTAGACTGGAAGTGGAAGGTTGATTGGAGATTTGGGCTTCACGGGAATGGAGAGCTGACTTTCATTCATGGTCTGTTTTTGGAGGTAGCACATCTCCAGGGAATGGACTGCATATGTGTTTGGGAATGCTATGTGCTTGGCCCCAGCAGGGGCTTGCCACGCTCCAGAGTCCTGCAAGTTATCAGCAATCTAGTAAACTCATCCTGATGCACACCCTGTTTCCATTAATAGTGCCTTTCTTTTTGCAAAGGGTTCAGTTCTTCCTTTATCTCATTGTCTGAGTGGGGTCTGTTAGTAAATGTCATCTTTATACATTTATTATATGCCACAGGAGGTTGCTTTATACTGGAGTACAATTACACACAATGGAGGGAGTACAGAAGCTAAGCAAGCAAAATCATCAATGAATCCACAGAGCTTGTCTTTGCTGTGGTAAACACACACTAAAACCAGCAAGCTCATAATCAACATTATTTGTTATTCAGAAGATCTCCCAAGCCACTTCTATCAGCTATACGATATTGGGGGAGGAGAATCTGCTCTTATCTTCCAAGACATATAGCAGATGGCTCATGTTTTATGAATGGAGAAGACACCACATGTACCTATACATATACATACACATCAACACATGGGCACATGCCCAAGCTTAAGCAGTGCATGTCTTAGTCCAAAGTACTATTGTGTCATGTGCTTTTTGATAGGGAATTTGCTTTGGTTGCTCTTCTCAAACTTTGGCAAGCTGTTTTTTTCCACCTCTTTTCTCTTGCTGTTGTGGCAGTGGCACTATTTACCTAAAAGTCGGCCCTCTGAAATACATCTGTTGATCGCTGCTCAGCCTAAACTGCCCCCCTTCCTTTTTTATGTGCCAGTAGGAATTTGCATTTTTAAAAGCAGAGAAGAAATTATAGCCTGTGATCTGATAACGAGACTCTGCAGCAATCTTGACTTTTGACACAGACGGCCTTTATTTTCCCACCTGTAAGATTCAGATTCAAAATTTCCTTTGCTTTGCTGCAAGGCCTGGTTTCCGAACTTTGATTAAGTCCTTGGAATGGGAGAGAATTGTGAAGTGCACAGAGAGGTAAATTAGCCTCGATAAAAGAAGTATGCTTTAATGTGGCCAGACTGATGGAAGTAGCTGACGTTGCACAAGTATTTTGAGACAGTGCTGGGCTTTGCAGGCAGACCCTTTGCACTACAGGATTTCCCCTGAAAGTGTGGAACATCAGGAGATTATCTGCCCAGGTGGCCAACTACCAGACTCAACTGAACACATACTTCAGCTTAATTTTCTTTGGTGCAACAACCACGCTACTAAATGCAGAAATACAATGATATTAGAAAGTTATGCACCCCCACAGGTAGAATTCTCACTGGTCATTAACTAAACAAACATGCAGACTTCTTACATACTTGTTTTTTTGAACAGCACTGTTATAATATGGATCGTATATTCAAGACTGAAAATGAAGCCGGAATCCTTGGAGAGCCTCAGAGTGACTCAGCCAGTGTAAAGGATTTGTCACATCGTCCTGAGGATATGACAGTAATTTGTACTGATACGGGCGTGATGACAGTGAGCCACATCCCGCAGACCCTACTGAGAAAATACACCCCTTTTGCCAGAGGAAGTCTGCGAGAGAGATAATGATAGTCCTAGCATCTGAACCTGTAGCAAGTTGGCACAAGCCCAAAACAAATCCGTAGATGCTTGCTTTACAAACCCTTGTAGCAAATTGGATCTGTGGGTGGAAGGGAACAGGGGGCTGGATTGTGATCCAAAAGATGTGACCGTGGCTGGCCGCAGGAACCATCTTGAACACTGGTTTCCCCAGCTTCACAGGGTAACCACGCGGGGAAGGCATCTTCCTCTCCCCAGGGCCCTTCCCATGGGACATCCCATGTGGGGCATGGCAGACCCAGCCTTCGGCCGAAAGTGTCTCTGGTGACTGCTGCTCTGCAGCACGGCTGGTGGTCAGCCCCTGCGAAGGCTCAGCCTGGCAGCCAGCTCACATTTTGTCCCAATTTTCCTGGGTTTCAACATCCTTACCCTTCTACAGAAATATCCGAAACAGCAGGGAAGTTTTCTCCCCACCAGCTTACTTTTCAATTTTGCTCTTTTCATAAGGGCTTCTCCCTGGAGCTCCCCATCAAGACTGCAGAAAACTCCCAAACAAACAATTTATTTAAATGACTTCTTACCCACTGGCCTAAAAGCCACATGCTGGGAATTCAGTTACACAGCAGTGGCCTCGGTTACCTAACTGAGGGGCTTCACGGTCAGCCATAAGGGTTAACATAATGTCTGGTAACCCCATCTCTGCCCCTGTGCTGTTCATAACCCCACAGTGCATATATATACATATATATACATGTGTATATATATATATTTGTGTGCACGTTTGTATATTTATACAGTCAGGGTATACAGAACACATCAAGTGGTTCTAAAATATAGGGAGAACAATTTGTACCCCAAAATTGCTTTCTTGTCTTAATGCTTTGTAATTTAATTTAGGGTGCAAATTCATCCTGAATGACTCGGTGGCATGGCGACAGGATGCACTCAGCTGTTTGCTTTTGAGTATGAAAAGCCTCAAGAGACATCAGTCAAGCTTTCCTAGTGACTTTCCACTTACATCCATCTTCCATATTTTTGTACATGCTCACAATGCACTGGGTTTGAAAACAGAAAAGTTGCAAAGCCAGAGCTATACAATGGTATGCCAAATAAAAGTATGCCTCCAGTTGTAATTAACAACTAAAGAATTTACACAAACTTTATACCAATTTACATGTATGTGTGTCTGGAGGTTTTAACCCAGTGTATACAGAAAAAAATTGGGCATTGCCAGAAGGAAAGAAAAAGGAAGCCATGTGCTCTTCTAGAGCCTTCATCGTGCAGTATGGGTGGAGAAGACAGTGTGATTTGATCCAAGTTTGGCGAAGATGCTGATGTTTGTTATCTAGAAAAGTGATATATTATCTCTTTCTCCATGTTTTTTAATTCTAGCAGACAGTTTATTTCCCGTACATTATTAAATGCAATAGCCTGAGTCCTGCCGTGTGAGTGAGGCCTCTGCCATCCCTACTTATCAGCTAGTTTCAAGGAGTACCTGCTTTCCCGTATTTCTGTAATTTAGCTTCCTATCTGAAGCTTGGGTAGCCCTATTGAGAGTTAACCCTCTCCACTAGCATAGCTCTCAGGGTCACTGAAATACATAAGCCTTCCCACCATCTCTAGATGCTTTCCCCTGGGAAGTATCATCCTACACATGTATGTATATATAGTATAGATGTATAAAACTTGGGAACTCTGGGAAGGCAACAGCTTCCATGACCTTAGAGGCACAGAGCATGTGATGTAAGTGGGAACCTTCCCTGAAAGATAGCTGCAAGATTTGTCCCATGTGGATTACATGCCATGATTATATACATTATAGTGTTCAGAGTTTAAAATACACTCCAGATGCTTTTTCCTGCCCTTTCCTTCCACTCAGCTTGACTTTTCCCCATTGATTGATTCTCATAGTTTATATTCAGAGATTCAGTATTTTGCTTACTTACCAGATTAGCCTTTTTCGGCACACCAGAAGCTGCCCTGTAAGCCTGGGGAAATGCAATATCAAGGCTGAGAAGCTGCAGTGTATCAGAACGGGATGAGCAATCAGAGTGTGAGTGTTCAGCTGTACTCAGCGCCAGACAAGCTCTGGGTTTTGTGAAGTCAGCAGGAGTTTTCCCAACAATCCTAAAAGTACAGAATCAGGCCAGTGCTGGGAAGGACTGACAAACGGAATCTATCAAAGAACTAGAAATTATTCCTTCTGTTATGATTTTGGCTTCTTTTTATTTTTTTTTCTTTTTGCATGTTTTTGCATGTTTCCTAAACCATGAAACTTTTAGGCTACTTTTGGTCCCAGTTCACCTGTTTGGTTTGCCTTTTAATTCTCCATTTCTTTGACTGCTTAGTGATAGGTAAACACCGCAAAGATCCAAAGATACCCCCACCATTTTTTTGCTGTCTGCCTTTGCACTGCAGCTCACACCTTTCCTGCTCCCCAGAGGAGGAAGCAGCATGGTCTTGTTCTATAGAGAAGAGCTCACAAAGAGTGCTCTCTATGCACCAATTCTGTGTATAGCATGTAAATATGAAAGGAAGAAGCAAACACACCTGGGATGTGACCCAAAGAAGGGCAATAGTTAAGAACAGCCTTAGATGCAGAACAAACTGCAATCCCATGAGTTACAGCGTTTTGGTTTCCTCCCATGGCAGCTTTCAGTGCCGGTGAGATCCCTGGGCCCTCTTTAGCTCTGGGAACTAAAAACTCTAGGCAATTTTATGGGATCTGCTTCACACGTACAGGATGGAGGAAAAAAGCAATACACCAAAATATTTAAGAGGGTATGCAGAGAAATGCTGACAGGCAGCTCCCTTTTCAGGGTGATTGCAAAAAACCTCCACAGCCCCCACTTTTGTTTGATTAATTCAAATAGTTCTTCCTATATCTAGTTATCTAAATATTAAGAGGAATAATATTATTTGTGCCAGTGATGTGCATGGTTGCCCAACAGATGTACTAAGATAAAAGAGCCTTTCTTCTGATGCTTTAAAATAAGTACTATATATATATTCCTAGCCTCAAATATAGCTGGTTGTAGACACCACATATAAAGCATCATCCATCAAGGACCGGAGCACATTAGAGAGCTGGATTTGCCTGCCTTGTCCTGCCTTGCTGTGCCTGTCCTGGCCTTTCATCAGCCAGCAGCAACCAATCCTCTAAGATCTGCTGCAACGTTGGCCTCTGAAATTGATTCGCCACAGCTCTGTAAGGACGGAAGTCTGTTTATTGCTGCGTAGGGTCACTGGTGATATCACAACTCAAGATCCCCTGAGGTCTGCTCAGGATGTCTTGGCTGGTATCTCATGCTGGCTCGCTCATGAGATTTCTTTGACAGAACCCATCCCACCTACAGGAGAATCACTCATTCCCTGGCTCATCAGCAGAGAGCAGTCACATCCATTTGTCCATATATCCCCTAGAACCATCATTGACATTTTAGTGAACCACATGCACTAATGCTGTTCTTACTTGGTTTTGTGATGTCTATTTTTTTTTTTTTAGTGTGAAAGAACTGTTTTGATTGCTTATGGCCCAGAAGAAGCAGCACAACTGCACTGAACGTATGTGGCTAGCTGGCACAGTGGACCAAAGTAGATACAATCTGCAGTGCATAGGACAAAGGGAACTCCAAAATCATTGAGCCCGGTCTTCACCGGTCATAGGTCCCATGCTTTTCCTTGCCACTTTAGCCCCACTTGTTATTGCAGCAGCATTATTTTTCTACTCTCTCTGCCTCAATTCTTTGCTCCTGCACAGGCAGTATATTCCCCCTGCCACAGCTTTCTCTTCTTTAGGCTGAGAAAAACATGGCATTAACTACTCCACTTATAATATATTCTTTATATATATATTCTTAATATATTCTTTATATATAACCTTCCCAATAGTTTTTCTCTCTTTCAGCTCACATTCATCTGTCTTGAACTTGTATCTCCTACTGTACACAGTAGTGCAGATGATATCTCGTTGATGCCTAATGTGGTGGCATTAATACTTCTCCATTTCTGCTAGACATGCTAATGTTTAAGGATTGCATTTGCATTTTTCTCAGCCTCATCAAATTGGTAACCTATCATAATCAAGACGGTAACTAATATTATCAGGTCCTTTTCTTCTTTTGTCCTTTCTACATAGTCCCCCTGTTTTATAACAGAAAATCTTGTTATTTGTCTGGATGTACATTATTCCTGCCTTTCAAGCTTTTGCATGTAATTCCATTTCTATTATGGGAGTCTGTAAAGTCATTCATTTTTTTCCCCTTATGATATTTAAACCCTTGTACCTAAGCGTCTTTAGCACATTTCAATAGCACACTCTCACTTTGCATCGAATTTATTTGTGAAAACATTAAATAAGATTAGTCCCAAGACTGAACCTTGGAAAACTCTGCTCGTAACCTCCCTCCAGCCAACAGTTCTCTTTTCACTAGCTTCATCTTCTCTTTAGCTGCTCTCTTCTACCTTACATTTCCTATCCCAATGCCAATCTTTACTAATGGTTTCCAATGCAACAAAGTACCATAGGTTTTATAAAACAATAAGTATATCTCCTTTGTCTGAAAAACCAATCCCCTCAACAAAAGATATCATATATAATATACCTTTGATAAACCTGTGGGTTTTTAAATCTTGGTTTTTGTTCTTCTCCACATTTTTATTGTTCTTGCCTTTATTCCAAAGCCTTATCTGTCAGAGACCACAATTATCCACCAGTTACTGCGACCAGAGTAGTGACCCACCATAGCACAGACTATGTTCCCATTTTCTTAGAAAATGTGGCATGAAAGGCCCCATTTGCTATTCTCTATTCCAATAGCACCACCTCTGAATGTGAAAATGTCCTGAAGACCCTTGCTACTGGGCCTGCAGTTGCACATCTGTATTCTTTCTGGATGATGGGTTCTAGCCCAGGTGCTCTGCCCTGTTTGACCTGAGCGCCTTCAGTTCTCTGAATTTTGCTTTTTTTGTCCTTGTTGCAACACTCTCAGTTTAATTGGTGATGCTGCCTTTACCTCCTTGTCTTGTATTGACCTTCCTATTGAACGCACATTGAAAACAGTCACTGAGTTTGTACATGGTGTCAACAGTGTCGTAGACTCATGCTCATTGCCTCTCCCTCCAGCTGAACAGTTATGATCCAAATCCCCCTGGTCAACTCACTTTGTGGGACTTGGATTCCTGGCCCTCCAGACCACATTACTGGAAAGGTCACTAACTCTTGAGGTTTTTTTCCATGTTTTGGATATCTTCATAATCTTGCACTGAGTCATGCACTGTCTGTGGTTCTGACAGAAATACTCCAGCCCACAGAAAAAGAGTTAAATTTCTCCAGAGAGGCTGTCAGATTGCCCCAGGCATGATTCTTAAGATGCCTCATCTCTTCTCAGATAAACCGTGTGTTTTTCCCCACGTTTAATACTTCTGTTCAGAAGCTCCCATCCCTCTTTTCACCGCAGAGAAGCTGACCTGCAAAGCCCTGCCACCCTGATTCCAGCTGGCAGAGTCAGTACCAGGCTGGGCATGGGCACCTTTGGACACCTCAGTTTAAGTGGCAAAGTGGTAGTGCCTGTACCCTACTGTAAGCAACAGAAATCTAATAATACAGCCAGTGAAGTACAGAGGTCTCTTCAGCTCCTCCTAATGATAATGCTTAGGGCTCAGCTGAATTGCCTTGACACAGGTCTCTAGTGACATTTGAGATGCCCAAAGAGTCTCCCATGGCCTCCAACTACCAGTCCAGCAGCAAATAATACTGAACTATGACAGATGTTGCACCATTCAAAGGAAAAGCAGCAGGAGAAAGGAGTAATGAGGGAGTAAGTATCCAAATATTAGAATTTACAGAGTAGTATTCTACTAACAAATAAAATGAACTTTATACCTTTGTTCTCCAGAATATATATATATTTTTTTTTGCAAGCCCACAAGTGATTATCCCTGTAGCTGGTCTGGTCCCTCAGGATTTCTCAGGATGTTGCAGGGAATACGGATGGTTTGTGATGCTTCCACACAGTCATGCTGCAGTATGCCTATGTGTTCACTTTTACTGAGAAGCAACCGTCCAGAACACTATACGTTTTACCACTGGAATGCTTAGAGTCACTACTTCTTAGGTGCTTATATCTCCCACCCATACAGCATTAGGGAATGACGAAATAAAGGTCCTGAAATCATGGGGAGGCTTACACGGCACCAGGCTGCTAGCGACAGATGGAGTTCAGCTATCTCAAAGAGGAAAAAGGATTCTTGCTCATGAGTTGACGGGGCTCGTTGAGAGGGCCTTAAACTAGGCTTGAAGGGGGAAGGGGATATAACCAGGGTTACTAGAGAGGAGCCGAGGGGTGGCATGCCAAGTTTGGGGGTGAAATCGATAGCCCAGCTCAAGTGCATTTACACCAATGCACGCAGCATGAGCAACAAACAGAAGCTGGAAGCCATGGTGCAGCAGGATAGCTATGACATAGTCGCCATCACAGAAACATGGTGTGATGACTCTCATGACTGGAGTGCTGCAATGGATGGCTACAAGCTCTTCAGAAGGGATAGGCAAGGAAGGAGAGGCGGTGGGGTGGCCCTGTATGTTAGGGAGTGTTTTGATTGTATAGAGCTCAACGATTGTGATGATAAGGTTAAGCACTTATGGGTAAGGATGAGGGGGAAAGCCAAGGAGGCAGATATCCTGCTGGGAGTCTGTTATAGACCACCCAACCAGGACGAAGAGGCAGATGAAGCATTCTACAAGCGGCTGGCAAAAGTCTCACAATCGCTGGCCCTTGTTCTCATGGGGGACTTCAACCTGCCGGACGTCTGCTGGAAATACAACACGGCAGAGAGGAAGCAGTCTAGGAGGTTCCTGGAGAGTGTGGAGGATAACTTCCTGAGGCAGCTGGTGAGCGAGCCTACCAGGGGAGGTGCCTCGCTTGACCTGCTGTTCATGAACAGAGAAGGACTGGTGGGAGATGTGGTGGTCGGAGGCCATCTCAGGCTTAGCAACCATGAAACGATAAGTGTTCTCGATTCTGGGTGAAGTCAAGAGAGGAGGCAGCAAAACCACCACCATGGACCTGCGGAGGGCAGACTTTGGCCTGTTCAGGACACTGGTAGAGAGAGTCCCTTGGGAAGCAGTCCTGAAGGGCAAAGGGGTCCAGGAAGGCTGGGCACTCTTCAAGAGGGAAGTCTTAAAGGCGCAGGCATAGGCTGTCCCCATGTGCCGTAAGACGAACCGGTGGGGAAGATGACCGGCCTGGCTGAACAGGGAGCTTTTGCTGGTGCTCAGGAAAAAAAGGAGTTTACCACTTTTGGAAGAAGGGGCAGGGAACTGAAGAAGAGTACAGGGAGCTCATTAGGTCACACAGAGAGAAAATTAGAAAGGCGAAAGCCCAGCTAGAGCTCAATCTGGCCACTGTTGTAAGAGATAATAAAAAATGTTTTTAAAAGTACATTAACAGCAAAAAGAGAGCGAGGGAGAATCTCCATGCTTTATTGGATGCAGGGGGGAACATTGTCACCAAGGATGAGGAAAAGGCTGAGGTACTTAATGCCTTCTTTGCCTCAGTTTTTAATAGACAGATCAGTCATCCCCAGGGGATTCAGCCCCCTGAAGTGGAAGACAGGGACAGAGAGCAGAACAGTCCAGGAGGAAGCAGTTAATGACCTGCTGTGCCACCTGGATAATCACAAGTCTATGGGGCCAGATAGGATCCCCCCAAGAGTGCTGAGGGACCTGGNTCAGTCATCCCCAGGGTATTCAGCCCCCTGAAGTGGAAGACAGGGACAGAGAGCAGAACAGTCCAGGAGGAAGCAGTTAATGACCTGCTGTGCCACCTGGATAATCACAAGTCTATGGGGCCAGATAGGATCCCCCCAAGAGTGCTGAGGGACCTGGCGGAGGAGTTTGCCAAGCCGCTCTCCATCATTTACCAGCAGCCCTGGTTAACCAGGGAGGTCCCAGATGACTGGAGGCTTGCCATTGATGTAATGCCCATCTACAAGAAGGGCCAGAAGGAGGATCCGGGGAACTACAGGCCAGTCAGCCTGACCTCAGTGCGGGGGAAGATTATGGAGCGGTTTGTCTGGGGTGCGCTCACCAGGCATGTGCAGGACAACCAGGGGATCAGGCCCAGTCAGCATGGCTTCATGAAAGGCAGGTCCTGCCTGACCAACCTGATCTCCTATGACCAGGTGACCCGCCTAGTGGATGAGGGCAAGGATGTGGATGTTGTCTACCTGGAGTTTAGTAAGGCCTTCAACACTGTCTCCCACAGCATTCTTCTGGAGAAGCTGGCGGCTCATGGCTTAGACAGGTGTACTCTTTGCTGGGTAAAAACCTGGCTGGATGGCTGAGCCCAGAGAGTGGTGGTGAACGGAGCTAAATCCAGTTGGTGGCCCGTCACAAGTGGTGCTCCCCAGGGCTCAGTATTGGGGCCAGTTCTGTTTAATATCTTTATCAATGATCTGGATGAGGGATCGAGCGCACCCTCAGTAAGTTTGCAGATGACACCGAGTTGGGCGGGAGTGTTGATCTGCTTGAGGGTAGGAAGGCTCTGCAGAGGGATCTGGACAGGCAGGATAGATGGGCCGAGGCCAACTGCATGAGGTTTAACAAGGCCAAGTGCCGGGTCCTGCACTTTGGTCACAGCAACCCCATGCAACGCTACAGGCTTGGGGAGGAGTGGCTGGAGAGCTGCCTGGCAGAAAAGGACCTGGGGGTGCTGGTTGNAGGGAACTGGGGCTGTTTAGTCTGGAGAAGAGGAGGCTGAGGGGAGACCTTATCGCTCTCTACAACTACCTGAAAGGAGGTTGTAGTGAAGTGGGTGTTGGTCTCTTCTCCCAAGTAACAAGCGACAGGAGAAGAGGAAATGGCCTCAAGTTGCACCAGGGGAGGTTTAGATTGGATATTAGGAAGAATTTCTTTACCAAAAGAGTGGTTAGGCATTGGAACAGGCTGCCCAGAGAGGTGGTGGAGTCGTCAACCCTGGAGGCATTCAAAAAAGGTGTAGACGTGGCACTCCAGGGCCTAGTTTAGGAGTCATGGTGGTGTTAGTTGATGGTTGGACTTGATGATCATAGAGGTCTTTTCCAACCTTAATGATTCTATGATTCTATGAAATGCGGCTAGTAGAACGTAACCGTCTTTCCTTATCTTCCACAATTTGTAATTAATTTCATTTTTTTGTTTTTGCACTTTGTTTTTGTCCTGGATTTTTACACAGGTCTGTGCATTGCTCTTTTTGGCCACATCAGAACAATCGAGATTTGTAGAAGTAAAATGATACACTACCGACTAAAAAGCTGTCAGGTTTTGGCAAATATGTATTCTGGTCCAAAGAGCAAAGATCTGCTCTACCAGAACTCTTGTAATAAGCTGTGGTAACATATCCTACTCCCTTCCCAAGGAAAACAGGGGCTCTTTCAGCCTGCTGGTAGGGGTGTTGATGTGTGTTTGCATTGGCCATTCTCTGTTGGGGCTGGAGGCAGAAGAGCTGGTCAGGAAGGCTTTCGTGACTACAGAAGAAATAATGGGATGTGGAGAAAGTAGTAAGGTCTATAGTGCCATAGTGTTTCTTCTTTTTTGGCGTCAGAGCAGGTTCTGAGCTGGCCGGAGGCCAGACCAGAGTGATTTCTCCATACCTGAAACCAGTCTGTTCTGGACCTCCACAGTAAATGTGGAGGATTCAGTAACTGAAAATGCAAAGGGCTTCTTCTTCCCCCTCTGAACTGTGAAGACAGCCAAGTGCTAACTCTGCCCTCACAGCACTTAATACATTGATTAAAGATTACTATGGCATGAGGACAGACCTGAGGAAATAGAGTAGGGCTAGCTAGTTACAAAACAGGGATAGGATTACAGTGTTCTTGCATTTTACCCAGAAAATGGCAAGATTTCCTTTCAGATGACATGCATTTTTTTACTCTAGAGATAAATATGTGTTAAAGTCAGTGATGAAGAGAAACAGAAAACAATATCAAGGTAACCTTTCGTAGGTAGATGTCATACTTTATGTTAGGGTATTGAGTATTCATTCTACCTGCCAGCCTTGCCTTCCCTATATCCTCAGACTATCACTGCTACACGAACATCTCTAATACACTAATACTAACGTATTTGTCTACACAGTTTTTTGAGGATTTCTTTTCTGTGTATTTTCTAGATGGGGAGAAAAGGGGTTCTTCTTCAGCTTCAGTTTGGAGGAAATTCGCAACAACCCAGATCCCATGCAAGAATTCTGATTTCTTTTTTTTTTTTTTTTTTTTNGTATGACTAAACTGACTAAATCTTTTTAATAGTATTTTGGTATCTTTTCAAGTTGGAAACCATTCTATTTCTGATTAATTCATACTGCCATGTGAGTCCTAGAGCTATGCAGATAAGCTGAATGCACCACACTACAATATCTGTGTTGTGAACCTAAGGGTATTCATGGGCTTTTCAAGTGAATGCACATTCATACGTGAAGTAGGCAACACACAGTGAATGAGCTACATTATGTGAATGTGCTCAACAGCTGAAAAATGAACTATGTAATGGATTTCAGCTTCATGGAGTGAGCAGCTGAATTTGCTGGTGACACTGAAAGATTATTCTTCTGTGTGAGTCAGTTCGATTCACTGGCCTGACAATGCCCTCTTCTTTGTGAATCGTTCGCACCTGTAGATGCACACACTAATAAAGGTCTAATTCTGGCTGTTAGCAAAATCCAAACTATTAGCATGCCAAAGTAAGTGCAGCAATTTTTCTGATGTCGATGTTGTTTGCAACACTCATTGTATGTTGAAGAATAGCGTTACACTGATGCATTCTTTGAAAGCTCAGTTCCAAGATTTTATGTCAGAAAAATATTCATGTTGAGTTCAATAGGATCTCAAGAAAATTATAGAAAAGATACCATTCCTAGACTGTAACACTGCAAACTTGAAGACAAATAGAATGGTAACTGTTTTCCCCCTTAGGCCACCTTGTACTAAATTCTTTGCAAGATAAAGAACAGCAAGCCACTACAGATTTCTCAGGAAATCTAAGGTGACATTCTGAAGTCAAACCACAGGAAATCCCTACTGACTTTAACCATAGATTTTCTAATTGATATACCCCCAAATAAATATTAAAACCAAAACCACAAATGACATTCTCCTTGCTGCTTGAGATCTACACTGAGCTGCCAGAATATTAAAGCAGTCTGTACCCAGGCTGTTTATAAAGAGAATAGTGGCTGTCACTGACCTAAAGGAAAAAGGGAAATAACCGTCTACCTGAAAGCACGAGGCTTGCTTCTTACTAACCAACTTTTGCTGCGATCCCCAGTTTAACTGTAAATCAGGGTTTCAAAAGGGAAAGGGAAATAAATCATTCCGTGTGGAAGAAAAACTAGCCCAAGTTTATATTGCAGTAGAAATGCCAACACCTTCTTGGAACTCATTTTTAGCAATAATTACACAAGAAAATGCCACTGAGAAACCATAAATCTTCAAACCCTCCTGCACATCCCCAGAAATATGCAAGAATTTCTTGAAAGCCTCTAGAAGTCATGCATGAACTACGGGGCCAAAATACAAATTCAGCTGAGATGCTGAAGCATATTGCTGGTTGTATGTTGATAAAAGATATGTTATACGTTCTTGTTTGGGATTGGATTATGTAGTTCAAACACACAAAAAACCAGAGAAGTGCTTGATTCAGTGTACAGCAGTTATCTCAGGTAGTGACCTAGCCTGGAAGCTAGGCTGTTGAATTCCGCTCTACGTGATCAGTGACGTAGCCCAAGACTCCAAAACGTCAAATGAAATAACACATGATTCAGAAAAGCTTCTGGAAGGGCCCAGCCAAAAAGAGTGGAGAAGCTGGAAGAGGCCATGCAAGGACAAAAGAGAAGGGAAGAGAGTTTTGTTTCTGACTGCTGCCTGTTCAGGCAAACCTAAGTTTAAGGACTGCATGTTTCTTGAGATAGTATGGGGGGTTTTAAATATATATCAACATTTTCCTTTAAGTACACAAATTCATAGAGAAAGAATGTTGGCTAAATCAAATACATAGAACGGTTCGTGCTCTGGGTGCCTGTTTAGATATATCATGGAAGGAGATTTGATTTCAGCAGTGCTGGTAAAGTACGTATCTGAAGAGGCACTTCATTTACAAGAATTGGTTTGTGAGGTACCAACATTTTAAGTGCCCATGCCAGCTGGCCTGCACACCATCCCTGCTGAGCTGGACATATCTAAAGGGGCATGCAGAAACGGGAACAGCCTTCTCTGTACTCCCATTTCTTGGGTAGTGCTACTGGACTATGGGCTGAGGAACATATCTCTGAAACACCTCTTCGCCATTTCCAGAATTCACCTGAAGGCAATATACTTTGATTTCTCTCTTCAAACTGCTAAGTTTGGTTTTAAATAATCCTTTTCAGGGACACAAACACACGAAAATCATTGTGACAGCTTTTAAAGCTGTCTGAAGGATGATGCTTGCTGCCATTTTTCTCTTTCCTCTTTTAAGTGCCAGTTACCAAGTGGAACCCTTTTATTTGGCAAAGGCGTATCTGTACTATGTTGGAAGAGACTTTGAACTAAAATTAGTAGGAATAAAAGCAAGGACAGCCCAGTAATGTCATTTACTTAATATAAATTGAGTCATTTAATACCTAAATAACTGTGACCAGGGCACTTCGCAATGCCATAAAGCAAAGATAAAGTGCAATACAAACTTTAAAAGTTCACTTTCCCAAAAATTACAACTATATGAGCCCACTCAGTATGTGACAGTGGGTAAAGAAGATGGTGAGGGAGGAGAAGGTATGAAGGATTAGTATTGGAAGCATAATAAAATATGAATCTTATACAAATTAAATAAACATGAATCTTAAAACATTAATTTTGTGATTCCTAAAAGCAGGCTGCAGACCTCTGGAAGGTGGACTCAGACAGAGGCACAGTGAAAAGGTTTTGAAAAACCGAGAGGCTCCTGTTAGTGGTTCTGCCCTAAGTAAGGCGGATAGGTGGGAAGACGTGAACCCAGGACATGTGCAGCCCTATGCTCTCCATCCGAGGCAGAACGTGAGAGTAAACTCACTCAATAGGACCTTTGCTAAGCACCTGCTTAAATGCTCTGTTACACTGGTCCAGGGCGCCAGACCATCTCTTTCCAGCTGTGGCTCACTGAAGTCAGAGCTGTTAAAACCAAGAATGAAAAGGACCCAGGCAAGCACAGGGTGACACCAGACCTGCTAGGAGAAGCTCATGGTCGCAAGTGCATGGACAGCTGAGAGACATGGTCAGACTGGCAGCACATTGCCTCATGAGGGATGCCAATGAATCACATGAAAAAAGGACACCATCAGGTGTCCAGGAACGTGGTGCAATTCACAGG
Source organism: Fregata magnificens (assembly GCA_013389945.1). Lineage (NCBI taxonomy): Eukaryota > Metazoa > Chordata > Aves > Suliformes > Fregatidae > Fregata > Fregata magnificens. The sequence continues at coordinate 115,929 of WAAD01002275.1, forward strand.
GAGATGAAAACATGAACTGACTTCCTTGCACAAAAAACTGCTCAGAAGTCCTTCTTGCAATTTAAATAAAAATGGCTTCTCATCATTTATTCTTGCAGTGTTAAAGGAGAGGGAAAGAAGCAAACAGCAAACAAGGAGAAAGGCAAGGGGAGAAGGCTGGCTCTTATTAGAGGCAGAAAAAGAAGAGCAAGGATGACAAGACCACAAAGCAGCAAAACCGCAGCAGCCTCAGTCAGAGGTTTTATCAATTCCACTGTGCGCTGGACTAGGGGCCTCAAAGGATGAACATTTGTAAAATCAAGCCTGGTGCATGTTTCACCAGTGTACCAGGGAAGCAGGCATCTAAACCTGACCATGCCACTGAGCTGCTCCGTATGTCGGAGGAGCTGCCACTGCTGCTCCGGGCCTCTGCTCCTCCACTCTGCTTCTCCTGCCCTTTTGGCCTGGAAAGTTTTGGGGCAGGCACCCCTGGCCTCCACGTTTGTGCAGGGTGTGGGGCATTGGCAGACACCCCTGTTTCAGTCCCACCTCCTCCTTTCCTCTGGGTGCTGCTGCAGTAAGGTAAGACAAGATGGGCACGGGCATAGAAGCAGACCAGCAAAAATCGTGAGAAAGAACTACGGTGGCCCAACTTGTTTAAATGCCAGAAATCTTTGGGTACGTTATATATTCAACTTATGGTTGGTTTTATGGTCAGGAGCCAATTTTGCCTTAATGAAAAAAAAGGCGAGTGCTGAAGTTCAGAGGCTATGCAAATGGAGATTAATACACACTTTAAAAAAGATTATTTAACATTTTTGCTGCTTTAAAACTATAATGCTTTTTGATTTTGAACATTTTCAGGATTATTAGCTTTGCTCAGATTTAATACAAGAAATTTATACGTATGAAATGGAAAGACAAGCATGCAAAAATTATTGCAGGAAGTGCATTGCAGAGAGAGGACTGTATATGGATGCTGAAAGACTCCATATATTTAAAGACAGTCATTTTGGGGATAATGATGACTGAGTCATCATCACATACTGCGTGTCTGTGTGTGTCAAAATAAGAGTAATAAATGTAGTCATAAGGCAAATCTGTGTGACTGAATAATGAAGATGCTGAAGAAGACCTAATAGCTGGAATAATGATGGCTGGGAGGGTTGCTTGTTATGATAATATGTGGCTTGCTTGATGAGGAACAGGCATGATAAGAGTCAAGATATTGCCCTGTATATTATAAACCAAGAGACTAAGGAAAGATGGCCAAAGATGGCAATGCAGGCAGATTTCAAATAGCTTATGGTATATACGCAGTGCATTGTAGAGAGGCAAGTTAGAGCTAGCAAGGTGACAGGGTATCCTTCTTCCTGGAGTGTTAGCACCCGTGGCTTCTGCAAAGCATGGCCAGCACACTTCATCTTCAGTTCAGGGAAGGGAAATGGGCCTTGGCACACAACACTTGAGAAGCTGCTGCTGATTGTCACAAGCTGCTGGTGGGACAAAGACAAGTTGTCTTGTTCATGGGAAAAGGGATAAGTGACCCTGCGGTGCTGCTGGTGGTGTTCCCACACCTAGAGAGGGTTGGAGGCAAACAACGAGTTTCCAATTCCAAAATGCAAAATGGTTTCGGAAAGGTGGTACCTCATTTGCAGGTGTTTCAGTGTGAGTTTTGCCGTTAACTTCAGGAGATTAAGCATTTCTTCTACAGACGTTTATGAACCAAAAATGGTCTAATATTGTGCAATGGCTTAGAGTGGATATCCTAACATGTCAATTGTGAAATAAATTATATCTGCCTCGAACTCCTCAGTTAACAGAAGCGACGAACCATGCTGTAAGTTCATTGGTAATTTTCCCTATGTGGAGAAATAATTTCCCTCTAGATTTCAGTGAAGTCTTTATTTTGGACCTGTGATAAGAGTGTCATGATGATTTAGTGATTTTTCTCAGTTGGATATATTAATAACTGAAATATGAGTTATTTCTGAAAGTACTATAATTTAATCAATATGAAATGCATAAGAATTCCTCAATATCAATCACCAGCAATAGATTATCATTATCCATTAGTTCTCACTCTACTGTCAAAAGTAACTTGTGAAGAACATTAATGTTTGGGAACAACCTGTCTTGTCTACGATGAATATACCCAGTTTTCCATGCTGTGCAAGTCAAATATGACATTACAGACCAGTTTGAGCATTGCTGGACCACTTGCAGGGTCTGGGTTGCTGAAGGATCAAATCACGGAGCAGATCATTATCTGCATTGAGTTCCCCTTAACATTTCTCAAACTGGGACTAGGCTAGTAGTTGACAGCTGTCATTGGGAGCTGGCGTGGGCATCCCCCTCTCTCCATCCTCCATCCGCAGCCTCTCGCAGCTTTGAATGGATAATCACATTTGAGAGCCTGGTTTTGCGCGTGCTTACGCCAAACTATGTACCCTTCGGTTGTTGTATTTACTTGAACAGGGCTGTTAATGAAACTGAAGATTTGCTGAGGTATCTGCAGGGTTGGGTGCCTAATGAACAGAATTCTTAATGGGCCATAAATCCAATCAAGATATTCATACTGTGTAAGCAAGCAGTGGAGTTTGTGGAAAACAAGAGCCTCCCTGAAAGCTACTCTTATACAAACATCATCACACTCGGGGCATACATTAAAGCAGCCCTCGAACTGCAGCCTTTTGGCTTTACACAGGAAATAAAATGAGATCAAAACAGGAGGGAATAATACTGGTTGATTTGCGAGATAAAGATTAATAAAATAACTCATTGTATACTTTACACAAAAATTTTATGGTTATCTTGCTGTAAATTCTTTTAAAAAGACCTTTTTTTAACTTTCTGCACCAGAACTATGATTCATTCACACAGAAAGGTTATATGAGAGGCACAATTTTTTAGTTCATTCAGGCTCTCCTATTCAAAGGAGAGACGCTTTTGTGAGATCCGCCGTTGTTCAGAGAGGGAATTAGTTTTATTAGCAGCATGTCATTCACAATGTGCCTTACACATCTACCAGCTTCCTCATTCCTTTTTTTTTTTTTTTTTCAATTTGTTAGCACTCGGGTGGTTTAGGATTCTCGGTATGAATCAAACCCATTGTATGCTTCCTATACTCTCACCGCAGGGTGGCATTTCCTTCTGACCAAGGACACAGAACTCTTAAAAAAAGAAAGGGAGCACAAAAAAAAAAAGCAACGCCATGCTTCCAGGATGTCAGCGTTACCAACTGATTTAACCACAAAAATCTTCCTGCCTCATCCTTTCCTGTATCTTTACATGTTATTCTTCACACTGAACTAGCTCAGGATCTTTTCCTAGACCTTTTGTTTTCTTTGCTAAAAGCCGCGTGCATGTTGCTAGAATTAATTCTCACATTTGGGAGAACATTGAGGCCATTCGCCACAAAGCGAACCTTTATTATTCGCAAATCCTGGTAGGATCACATGAAGCGTGGGGTGTCTCCCTGGTCCCTGGCAAACAGACACAAGCAGCCGCAGCCAGCCTGCCCTGCTCTAGCTCCCAGACAGCTGGACAGAGGACAAGAGGCCGTGTCTCCTCGCAAAGGATGCTGCCGTCATATCACTGATGCCCAAAATAGGCTGTAAGCAGAATTTAGGTATCTCAGTTTAAGCAAACAAGCAAGGCAGCCCTGCTTGTAGCAGCTACAATTCCGTCAGGGGCATGATTATATCAGCACTTACATATAGGTGACAGAGTTCTGTATTGTATCAAATATATATCAAGCATGTGTAATAATTTGGTTTTTAGTCTCGTAAATTAAAAGTCCAGGAGGAACTGCTAGTGACCATCTCTCTGACTGTCTGCATATGGCAGACCGTAGGTTTTCTTCAGATTAATTGGAGCAACAGCATCTGTTCTAGAAAAAATTCAATTGATTTTAAAATTTCCAGTACTGTAGAAACCAACAAGCTGAGCAGGCTCGGAGAACCCACATACTTAACGATTTGTGCTCTGTTTCTCATTCGAAGATTTTCTAGTTTCAACATCAGGCCACTGCCTGCTGTTAAGCTTTTCTTTGCAGAATAAAGAGCCTTCAAACTCCTGTTCCACAAGTCAGTAGTTACAGACTGTGATCATATTTCTTCCTTCTGCTAAAGTAAAACATAATGGAGCTCCTGGATCATTTCATTATTTAGCATGTTTTTCCAATTGCATTCTTTGTTTTTTGGCTTTTTTCTGGACTCTCCTCATGTTCTCCATGTCCTTTCTAACCAGGGTGCAGGTAATGGAGAGTCCACTTCGGCAACAGTCATGCATGATGCGGGGATGATGGATGCACCCTCTTCCTCCTTCTCCTGCTCCTGCTCCTCCTCCTAGAGTCTGTCCTGGCTCTACAGCTCCCCATCAACAGCTCGATCAACCCTGCTCGTGCAGTGGGACTGTTGAACAGCAGCAGGCATATTTTATGATGCTCAAGTCTTTTTCAGGGTCTCAGCAAATCTACAAGATCAAGTTCTGCAAATGCAACCTATGTTCTGTAGTTGCAGGTTAACAATTTCATATCTGGCTGTGTTAAAATGCCAATGGAATTTTTGTGTCCGTGCTACTACATGATTTTTTTTGCCACCTTGAAGTTTCTCAGTCACGATTTCTTTTTTTTTCTTCTTCTTCTTTTTTTCTATCCCCAAATCACTGCTTAAAATGTTCAGTAGAAGAAGAGTCAGGAATTGATCTTTGTGGGACCTCCTTAGAAACCAAGCCACTCCTGAATAATTCCCCATTTACACATGCCTTTAGGGAACTGTCAAACAGCTTTTAATCCATACTGCTAAGAGAAAAGCATTAATTTTGACACTATTCATGCCCCAGTGGAAAGGAGCACATTCCAGAACTGCTGTATTCGACCAGAACAAAGTTGAATCTGCAGCTGCATTTGAGTTTTCATGGGATTCAAATAGCAGACAGCTGGCTGGCCATCTCAGCTTGTTCCAGCTTAATATTTCCATGTTTTTTTGAAAAGGAAAGGCAGACCTCTGTGGTGATGTGTTGCCAACATTTTAAGTCAGAGGTCCCATAAAATGTTCCCAGCTTGGTGTGATAAATCTAAATCAGTGTTTGTAAAAAAAGAACAAAAAAAAAGGGCTGTGGAATCTTTTAATATATTTTAACTCTTCATGTGCTTTCCTGTAATACAAGACAAGAATAGCATGACAAAAAAGCCTGTCTTAATTACATATAATGCAAACAGCTATAGTCTACTCCTGGTAAATATGCTGAGGGTACTTGCAGAGCCCAGCTTGTGCACTGGTAGATGGGTTTTTAGGGAGAAAAGCTGCCAAATATTTTCTGCAGAGAGGTTTTGCTTTCAGTCTGCCAGACCCTTTGTACACCCCGATCCATTCCAGCGACAAACTCTCCACTCTCTGGAAGCAACCAGGATGCACTCCAGAAACCATCCTTTCCTGGGCAGCAGAGAACTGTATACAGGGAACTATATACATACTATATACTTCCCAAAGCCTCCCTTGGGTTACCTTGAGGTAAGGCATGAACAGCTTAGGGTGCCACCTCCCTCTATGAAGATGGGCAGCAGGAGAGAGGCAGGCAAAGGGGCAAGGGGAGAAGTTTCTAGGCAGGGCTTAGGCCGGGGCAGAGGGGGATGCCCGGGGTACCACCCAGCTCTTCCAGTGTAGGTTCTTTCTCAGCTCTGGGAGAAAGTAGCTACGTGATCGGGGAGGGTTTTTAGCATTGTCAGATGACATCCTGCAATGCATCACTGAGTTAGCCACAACCACTGTCAGGGACAACGGGAAAGATGCTTGGCGTGAAAAAAACCTGCTTCTCGCAGACTTTTCAGCCCGCAGATATTGTGACTGAGGCGGTATCTGCTAAAACTAGCAATTTTTCTTTTTTTTGGTGGGAGATAACACTAATAGGTGGAAGCAGCAGGTAGGTCTGCAAACCCAGCCTGAGGGTCCTGCGCTTAACCGAGTGGAAGAAGGTGGCTGTCTTGGGCTAAGATGGTCTAGCTGTTATTTATGAGAATTATTCCTACCTTGAAGCATAATAATCCATGAATCGTTTATATGCAAAAAAAATTATCAGATTTTCCCTGAGAATGGAGGATACAGAGATGCTGTAAACTTCTGGCGTGCAAAATTCAGTATCTAGACCTAGATGGGTGAAAGCTGAGCAGGCCTCTCCTTTCTCACCCAAGTCACCGCTTGGGATCATCTGTCTTAATTTTATAATTGTAAGACTGACAGCTACTAACCTGGGCACATTGGAATAATTACGTAAGAGGAAAACTAATCCCCTCCAAATTTGAGGGAAGCAATGAAGGAAGTTTCCTATCAAATGTCCACTTCTCAGGAAAGACAGCAAAATCAAATACATGAAATAGAGTAGCTGAACATGCCTCATTTTTCTTGGTCTTTCTAAAAAACAAAAATATCCTTGCTCTTTCCTGTAAGAACACAGACTGCTTCATTTGTGGAACAAATTACTATGCAATTGCAGCTACCAAAAAAAAAAAAAAAAATTGCCTATTGCTTGCCTATAACGGACAAAATTGCTCTGTGCAGCAAGTAAAAGCAAATTTGGCACATCACTCACTCATACAATGTTTTTCTGCCACTTGCCTATCCCACGCGCTAGATACATGTGTGTCAGTTGTGCTTGCGTCATCTTTAAAAGCCTTAATGACTGACTCATTTTTGCACGGCATGCGGCGAATGTAGGCTGGACTTCTGCGGGCTTTCGGAGCCAGCGAACAGGAGGAGGCTGCGGTGAAAGAATGGCTGCAGGGAAGCAGGCACCAGGAGGGTGGCGGGATGGACAAGATTCACCCCATCCAGCTCTGCTTCTTGCTTTCCCCTCTCATTTTGGCTGCTCTGCATAACTAGCTCGCAGCCAAGCATTCGTTTCGCAAACAGATGAGCTGATGGAAAACCACGCTGCCTCCAGCTGAATGCCATGACTTCTCCAAGGGAAGTTACCACCTCCCCCTCACGCTTCTGCCAGCAAAAGGGACAGCAAGTGCACATCTTCAGGGACTTCAGGAGAGCTCGGCAATTGCCTGGTCCCGGCTGGTTGTGCCAAAGCCGAGGCAGAGGAGGGAGCACATGCAGAGGAGGTAACCACAGCTGGCCCAGCCACGTCTGCAGGACAACATTGGTCCATGTCACCATTCTCTAATACCTTCTTACACGGAAAGTCACTTGATGGTTTTGGGGAGCGCAGCGTCAGCCATCACACAGTTTCCCAAGGGGAGCAGTGTCCTGTTTCCTGCCCCAGGCTTGCTTAGTATCACCATCATGGTAAAGACAATTATTCTTTTTACTCAGAAGTCCTCATCAAATTGGACAAGTTGTGCCAGAGTCAATACCTCCCAAAGCCGACCTCTGATCCCTTCAAAATGGGGTACTTGGAGGGACTGGCAGCCACAGCAGCAATGCCTAGCTGTGTGTGTAAAGTCAGACAGATCAAACCTCTTCATTTACACAGGTTTGAAATAGCAACAGAGACTTGGCTTGCCCCGATGCGCTTTAATGAAATCAGCATGAGGTACCAACTTTCTGACTCTTCCATGCATCTGTTTTGCACCTGCTGTGCACTGCTACGTGGTTACCTTGCTCTAGTGGCCAGAGGGCAATGAGCCCCCGAGCATCCTCCCGCTGTGGGACTGGCATCCTCTGTGGGACTGGCATCCTCCATGCTGCCCTACAGCAGGCGCCGTCTGGGCAGAGGCTGAGCGCAGCTTCTTCTCACCTGTTTGCTAACGCTCCTCAGCCTGTGTCCCAAGAAGCTCGTTTTCAGGAAGAGGAGACAGACTTCCCTGCTCAGTTTCTGGCTTCTCTCCTGCAGCAGCAATGGTATCAATTAATATCAGCAAAGATGCCAGTTAATTAGTGGTGGTAGGCTGGAGGACACTGACACCTTTCCCTTGTACGTCCTCTCGAGAACAGATTAATCCCAGGTGGGTGAACCAACTGTGTGGCAGATGGCCGCAGCTTTCCCTGCTGCTCACCTTGGCTGGGGCTGACCCGGCTGCTCAGCACTGCCCACCCTGGTGTCCAGCACCACCTTCCCAGTCTGTCATTCAGCCCCACAGAATTTGGGGTGAGACGTTCATTTATCAGGTTATTTTTGGAGATGTAGAAAGCAACTATAAACATTCCTGCTGCAGCTATATTTTGCCAAAAAACAATCTGCCACGGAGTGAATTCTTTCAAGTGAAATTTCTAAACAGTTGGATAGATCAATTTAAAGTCATTATATACTGGTGCTGCTGCAATAACCTGTGCACCATTCTGCTTTATGATACTCAAAAATTATTTCAAATGAAGCTAATCTAGCACTTCGCTCATCTGTATTGATTGCGTGATTAAGGCACTAAATGTAGTCCGGGAACACCCGGGGTCCGCTCCAAGCTTCACCATGGACTTTGCTATGCCGATCTCTTTGCTCAATCACCTTACCTATAGCCTTAGATGTCTTCTACTCCAAGTTAGTCATGTTGACTCCTCATAAGCTGCCAGGGAGGGTGATGCCCTCACCTCGCTCAGGTGAGCAGACACCTACAAGAGAACGAATTGCCCTGTGATAGCCCTGAGAGAGGCCCCTCTAACTGGTCTTTTTCTTTTCTCCTAGGATTTGTTCCCTTTACCTTTTTAGACTATACATTCTTGACGGTGACATATGGGATGTGGACAGAGGCTCATACAGCAGAGCTCTGCTCCTCTTGAGCCAGTGCATGCATCTTTGTGGCAGAAGCAAGGATCAAGCTCAGTTTCAAAGTGTGCCACATAACTGTTGGTGAAATATTAGGTCTGAAATGACCTTAGCTACAGCTTCTTTCCATAAGATTTTTTTACTATAGATTACAAGCAGCCAGTTTCAGAGAAAAACATTTGTCCTTCGCCAGCCGCAGCACTGTCAACAGCAAACAGCCAGGCTGCTCTGGTCCCAGTGCAGGTACCACCATCTACCATGGGTCAGTGGGGTCAGTGGGCGCTGAGCAAAGCCTGGCATTAGCTGCACCTCCCTACCACATCGTGCCCAAACGTGGCTGTTTGAAGAATAGTGATTTCATCATTCAACTGCTTTGAAACTTCCAGAGCCTAACAAGCTTTAACTGCTGCAACTCTACTTCTCAGACCAAGAAATCATGAAACTTCTTTTATTTGTGTCTCCAAGAGCAAGGATTTATTATAATGCAGAACTTTTATATTTTTGTAGTAGCTCTCCGCCCATCTTTCCCACAGAAGAGGGTTGCATTTCTGTGGGTTTTGTTTCTACATTTTGCTTGAAAAGAGGCTTGACTGTTGGGGCACAGGTGGGTGCTGTGGGGGCACAACACTTTCCAGCTGGGGCTGGCATGTGGAGCTCACCAGGGTGGTGGCTTTCAGGGCTTTAAAAATCTAAAAGAAGAAGAAACCCAGCTAATCGCATGCTAGAAGCACAGGCTTAAGATCAGGCACCAGTTATAACTTGCTTGTTAATTCACGTTCTCAGAAGAAAGTCCTTTTATCTGGAAAAGCTATACTTAACTGCTCCATGTCATAGAACTGGGAGTTGAGAAGCTCTCCCTGCTGGCGAGGCACCGATGTAGGCTCACCAGCTTTCATGTGCTTCAGACCATCTTTATTTATTCTCACTTGGCTGGTCTGAGCTACCTGATCCAGGTGAGGGCCAAGAGTAATGCAAGCATCTGACAGTGCTTCCCATATGGTGAGGCTACACCTCTTTCTGCAGGCTTGCTTCTTCAAAGGTGCAAAGAGTTCAGAGCAGTAAAGTTGAAATAAAATAGGCACTGTGGAAACTTTGCTTTCCTTTGCCCTTGCTTTCCAATGTGCCTAGATTTTTCAGTTTTGAATAACCTCTTGAAATAGTGGTCCAGCCCTCAAAGACCAAAGTCGGCGGTGCTGGCTAGCTCCCCTGACAGGCAGAGCAGCAGGAAACCGGTCCCTATGGTCTTACCATAGTCATCCAGGCATCATACCCTGTTTGGGTGGAGCATCCCCAGGTTCTCGTGGCCATCAGCCGGAGAGGCGGTGAGCTCGGCTTCCTCAACATGTCTCGGTCCTGGTCAAGCCACGGTTTGAGAAACTGAGCAAGCACCAGAAGAAACTGAACACAAGCCAATGTATAAGAAGTCCTTCGCTTGCTGCAGTGATTAACCGACTGTAAAGCATGTTTCTGTGGTGATAACATCACACAAAATTAGGAGCAGGAGCTTGAGACAGGTTTAAAATCATGAGGAAGAAACTGTAATTGTCCAAACAGAGCCGTTCTGCCCCAGTGCAGGGGGTGGGAGAGCTTTGCTGCTTCTGCTCTTCACTCACTTTTGAGTGTGATGAAAGCAGGAATCGCATACTGGGCATAAACAGAAAATATTTTTTAAAATGCCTGTCTGAGTCTGTATCCAACCACTTCTCTCTGTCCCAAGGCCTCCTAATTACAGAATTTTTTCTATGGCTGGAAAGCTGATACAGATGAACTGCTGCTGAGTGGATAATGGCAGATGTATTTGCCTCTGAGCTATTGGCAGCCAAATTATCACTTGACCCAAAGTACCTGAAAAGATCACGCCAAGTTTTCTCCTTACTTGCATATGGATGCAGCTTCTTGGTTGCAGAAAAATTTAATCAATGAAGGCAGCAGCAGCACAAAATGTGCCATGTGAGATCAGATCCAATTGCTGTCAGGAAGGGAGAGGCTGTGGGAATCACTGCTTTTACAATATTGTGACTACACCAAATGCAAAATTTCATTTTGGATCCACCCCAAATAAAAATATTTCTGAATTCTGGACAAATATAAAGGACTTCTCAAATCAAATTAAATACTGTATTCAACCCCCAAATGTTTTTTTAAATGCATTTCTTTCACCAGAGCAATGGGCTGGGCTTGCAACACTAGTATGGGGTGATGGAGTGTCGTATTCAACAGTGTGGTGGGAATGCTAGGAGGATGCAGACAGACTGAGGTGCTGACCTGGGGTAAAAAATAAATAAAAGAAGGAAATTTAAGTCACTTCACATCTCAGAAGCATGTCCTGACCGCCGGGAGTGCCTCCCCATCCTGTGTGGTTTTCTGCCTGGCGGTTACGCAAACTTTGTCAAGTTTTTTCTCAAGCAGCGAGTATTTCCCAGAATTCACAGATAATTCAGTCTGGCTGAAATGGAATTTTTCATTGCCAAAATCTTGTTCCAGGCAAAGACATAATTCAGAAGTGATACCGGGTATGAAGCAGAAGTCTGCCTGACTGTGCCATAGAGAGGTAATAGAGCCCATAAAATGACCCCAGAGGGATGTGATTTGTGCCTTCCCCCAGCCTTTGGATGCGATTAGCCATTGTCAGTCCTATAGTGTATTCATCTCGGAACTGTAGAACCTCTTTGTAACAAAGACAAATGTATATTGTATTTCTCCAACTAAAAAGAGATGAAGTTGGCAATTTATAATGTTGAATTGCAGCTTCAGCTGAGTTTGGTGGTTTGCAGAGCTTAATCCTCTTCATTTAAAATTTTATTCAGTGTGGCTGCTTCGTTCTGAGCAAATTTTTCAAATGACCCTCAGAAGATAGGGAATCATTTTCAGCGTTTGACAGATTTGATCTCTTATAATTTTTGAACTAGGGCTTTGGAGATGTAATTATTTTAATGCTTTTTTAATTTGAAAATTAAACTTGTATTTATTTTGTCAATAAAAGGTCTAATGAGTTCCTCAGAGGGAAAGCTGTGCAATGATATAACAGGAACATACAGTAAGAACACAGCCTTAGAGCTGGTTTGGGAGGAGCTGTCTTTGAGCCAACTCTAAGATCAAGATTGTTGCCGTGTTCATTTTTGGAAGCCTCCTCCATTGATTTTTCATTTGTGTATTCATTAGACTGAAAGCCCACAAAGTGCAGTTGTTAATTACCATCAATGGTCTGGTTTTGAATTCTTTTCTTTTTCAGACTAAGTTGATAATTCAGCTAAGTATCTGAATGGCTGAGGCTGTTTAATACCAGCCTGCTGCATTGCCTTTCATTTCTTTTCTTGAAGGCCTTTGTGAAGCGAAGCAAGGGCACATGCACAGATTATCCTCAGCTTTCCTTGGTGATGAGATGCCAGCTTCCCCCTTGATGCCTATCATATTTTTGCTGTGGGGTATTTGGGCACAACAGAGTTGTTTTAACAGAAATTAACAATCTTGTATTTTACACCAAAGCAGACTGAAAATAGTTGATCTGGGTAGCAGTTTAAAATGGTCTCTCCTGCCCGTGATTTAGGCAAGATTTCTACTGTTCAGTACTCAAGGAGAGGGATGCAGCAGACACGGCTCTATTATGAGGGTTCCCATTCTTCAAAAGATGTAGCATGACAAGAGGCCTCCCCCTACAAAAAGAAGGTGGAAGATGATATAAAGTTATTTTAATGTCGTGGCTTGCAGTTTTTTAATCACTGTTGAACGGCAGTAATAGCTTGTGCTGAGAGTTATCTTTTTTCTTTTTTTTTTTTTTTTAAGGTAGGGAGCCCCATATGTGTAACAAAGCATTTCGTGACGGAATAAGTGACATGAAGGTAACCTGGTCTTCTCCATCAGCCCCCAAGACAAGAATTCACGAAGCAGGACTGGGAGTGAATGAGACCGAACCCAGTGTTGCACTCAGACAGCGACAGCTGTGGCTGCTCTCTAGGCACTTCTCAAAGACAACTGACCCTCAATTTGCATCAAAGTAAAGACTTCAGAGACTGCAGAATGTTTCTGGGCTCCATGGCTCCAGCACATCCAAAAGAGGGGCTCTGACTGCTGGAGACGCCCTGTCTCCACAGCTCACGATGGCTGCAGCCATCTTACAGGGCTCTCTGCAAGGTGGCATGACACCTTTGTTCCTTGATCGTGCTCCAACTCAAGACCTCATGTTTTGGCTGGAGGTCAGTAATCTTCCTTCCCTGCCCTCCTTCCCCGGCCCTTAAATGCTCCAGGTGCAACTTCCAGACTGTGACAGGCTCTCCTCTTCCCCCTGCCGTGGTGGCTGCTTTGTGGGGGTGGAAGAAATGGTTTCTGAATGCACAGAGCACTGAAGGATGCTCCTGGTTGAGACATATGATAAGCCTGTTGTTAGTGTGCTCTGCCATGTAATTACCCATATCTGGTATTTTTTAAATGACTAGTTGAAAGTTTCGCAAAATTAAAATAAAATTGGCTTGCTAATGAAAATCAGAAAGATGCAAGACCTGTGACCTTGATAAAATTTTCCATTTTTAATTGTATCTGGTACAGTAAATTTATGCCTAGTTGCAAGGAGTGTCTAGGGAAGGGTGCTATGAAACTGCCAGGCATCAGCAACCAGATAAACAAGCAGTTTGATATTTTGTGCTTATGTAGCCCACAACATCCAGAGATCATGAAATACCTCAAACTTCAAACTACTCTTGTTCCATGGATTAGAACAGAAACAGGACTGCTCTAGGTTCTCCGGTAATGTGCTAAAAATTAGTGAAAGCATTTCTTTTGCATAATTTTATCATGCTTTAAATCTGCATGGTGTTTTTTTTCCCCCAACAATATGATAATTTAGGTAGATTTCTGTACTGGCAGCCACAACACAAAAGGTATGGAGGAATTCGTGATACTTCTTTTGTATAAGAGGTACCGTGCCTGAACATGTCAATGGTTATTTTTAATGTCTCAGCTCTGACACAGCACTCGTCGAAAGACGACTCCTGCAGCGCGCTCAGCACCCACGCTCCCCCCGCCGGCTACGGGTGCCGATGGAGGTGGTATGGGTGCTGATGGAGGTGTGGGTGTCGCGGCAGCTGGTCTCAGGTACGCCCGCGGGTCCTTGCAGTTCCCCAGCTGCACCAGCCCCAGCACTGCGGCCCCAGGCACCGGCTGGAGAGGGCAGAGAAAGGGAGGCTGGGACAGTCTGTCAGGGCGGGATACACTGGGATCAGTCGCGGCAGGTTACGAGAGCGCGCCTTTGGACTTACAGTATTGTCTACGTTTGTTAACGTATAATTACAAGAGTTTCAGGCTTGTGTTGATGGGCACATTATTTTTTGGTTTTTTTCTTCTGAATAGAACGAAATCTCATAAAGCATTGTATTTTGCTAGCCTGGTTATTCTTCCGGCATGGGTCATTACCAAATCACTGCATCGCCGTCGACATGCCTGAAATATTTCGCTTGCTTCAGTTACATTTCTCTCGAGCCCTGACTGGCTGTGTATGCCAGATAACCAAAGATGCGCCTGGAGCTTTGCTTTAAGAGCAGAGTTAAGTCATATTGTGTAGGCTGAGGTGTTCTAGCTTCTGCGTACTATTGCTCATGCCTTACAGTCCTTGGAGTCACCTTGCTGCCTTACTCTACAGATTTTTTTAAGTGCTGCAGTGCTGTTTGTTACTAAGTAGAGAACAAGACTGAAGACTGCTTTAAGGAGGAGGTTGTTTCAGCTCTGGAGTGGCAGCATCCAGACCCTATTTAGATTTTTCTTCTGGTCTCTTGTCTTCAACTGTAGTTATGCAGAGAGGAGCTGTTTACTTATTTTGCATGGCTCCCAAATGTCATTTAAGCATTATTAACAGGAGGGTTACTACCTCCCAAATTTCTAATTAAGGTCTTCCCTTCAGTCTATTAACAGTGCTTTTGTGGACATATTCTTTAATTAGTTCTGACTTTCTGACTCCAGTGCAAAGTAGTTTTTAACTACTGTCTGTAATGCCCACGAGTGGTGAGTCAACCTATTAAAAATTAAAAATCAATTTTAGTTTCACCATATAGAAGTTCACCAAATGAACCGAGTGCTATTTCATCTTATTTTCATTATCACAGCATCTGAGCATCCAGGTGGGGACGAGAGCTTTACAAGCAGAGAGCAAAGACAGCCACCTCTTTGGGTCCCAGGCAAGGGAGGGGTCGTGCCTCCGTGGCCCTGCCAGATCCTCGTCCCAAGCCAAGGAGGGGATGTGTAGTGGGAGAAGATGCAAGATGGGCACCACACACTTGGTAGCATGGGGATGCTGAAGGCCCTGGGTTTTGATGTCTGCCCTGACGCGGGCCCACCGGCCAGTAGCTCTGAGGGTATGAGACCCCACAGATGCTCCCAGTTATGCTGCCCTGCAGAAGCATCCCATTTGTTCACAGCCCCGGGAAAAACACATCTTAGAGACTTTAGGCAGCAAAACCTTCAAGATAATGGCTCACCCTAAGCTCAGGCCATGTTTAGCTGGGTCCATATTTACCTTTTGAGAGCACACCCATGCCCTCAGCACCTGGACATCCAGCCTGTGTCCAGTGCGTGCTATGGTTCCTATCCTGGGTGTGACAGGAGTGTGGGGTCTCACTACACCAAATACCAGCTAATGACTACCAGCCACCTAAAGCCATTCCTGCTCTCCCCTCCACCTCCTGCTGATGCCCTTGCACCCCTTCAGGGACTTAAACTGGCAGAAAACTCCCCTTGTGCTGGGTGGGGACAGGGACAGGGACACGGCCATGGCTGAGCCTGCCTGGGCCAGGGCAAGAAGAGGAAGCTGGGGCTAGGGAGGACCACCATCGTCCCTTGCGGTGGCTGCTAGTATTTCATCGACTGTAGTGTTGAGCGATGTGCGGACACCAGAGTGTCCAGAGGAGCTGGAGAGGGAAGGACACCCATCTGCAATGAGGAAGAGGATGGCTCCCCTAGCACATATGTGGAGGTTCACATCTAGATTTGCAACCCTCAGATAAGGAAAATTTTGAGGCACAAAGCCGTGGCTGGGCCCTTCGTTCATGCTGCCGTGACTGGCTGCACACTGGTTCAGGAATCTGCTCAAAGCCACTTGCAAGATCAAGGCCTTTCTTTGTAACCTGTTTGGACCAAAGATGGTCTCTTTTTATAAAATGCTTCACATCCCTGTAGCCGCTGCAGACAGAGAAAATTATTCCAGCCCACTGAAACGTTCATGTGAAAACTTTGTTGGCTCAGTCTTGGTGTTCACCTTTGTGCTCAGGCTTGATTTTCTAAGTGCGTGCATAGTTATTAATGTATTCATTAAGAGTATTTCCCACAGTGTCAAACAACTCTAAATACATATCAGAACAGAGGGTCAATCAAACCAATATGCATAAAAGTTGCAAAAACATCCGTGAAGAACAGGTCAAGGCGAGTCTAATTACGGGCCATATTTTGAAAGAGATCCATTTCTCACTTTGGGGATATATTTTTAACTTAAAAAAACCACAGTCCTTGTTGATTCTGTGTGAACTAGGACTAAGGATAAGTTAAGGTTTCATAGTTTAAAATATAAGGATTATGTTATGTATATCATTAAAACATACTAGAGCACATCAGATGCTCTTTGAAAATGGCAAGTTATTCACAAATATTGACATTGTTTGTCAAAATTTCGTACTTGACTAGATAGTCTGCTGCAAGTAGAACAAAAAAGTATGGCCTAAATTGTTTTCTGGACCATGGCAATATTCCCCAAGTATTTTTGCTTTCAACAGGTAGCAGCTGAGTGGTAAAAATTATGCAGTGCCAAATTACGAATTGCTGGGAAAGAAGGTTTAATTCCAGGACCTTTACTGTAATTTTGGCCAAATGCTTTTTCTAGGATCAGGGCCAGTGAGGAAGGAGGACTTTCAGAGCTCGATTAATGGACTAGAAGAGGGTATAAAGAGGAAAAGTTTAGATGCATTTGACATTGGAGAATGTTTTGGGTGAAAGAGCCTGAAGCTGGGCTGACTGGGTGTAAGGAAAAAATACATACTGCGAGGATAATTGAACAATGGGACAAGTTGCCCGGACAGGTTGTGCAGCGTCCATCCATGGAGGTTTCCAATACCCAACAGGACAAAGCAACCTGATCTGAAGACAGTGCTGACCTTACTCTGAGCAGAAGTTTGGACTAGAGACCTCCTGAGGTCCCTTCCTGCCTGAGTGACTTGGTCCTTCGGAGCGAATGGGTCTGCCACAGCCTAAAGTGGAAGTGGCCTCATAGCAAAACCCCCGGTCCCAAACACCTGACAATATCAGTTTGGAGTTCACCAAGTCCGGCCAGCCACTTCAAAACAACCCAGGGCTCATGACCAGGGCAGAGGAGCTTCATGCCTCACCAAGCCAGGATCTGTGCATGGCAAGAAGAGCACAAGCTGCCCGTCTGCAGTATCTACGAGCTCCATCGCTCCTGTTCCCCTAAATGAAATGGGCCGGACCCTAGAGGTGACCCCGTAACCAAAGAGTCTCCTCATGGAGGAGACCATTTCTGTCCCTCCAGTGGTGGGGAAGAGCCTCCAGGAGAAGTACAGAAGCGGAGGAGAGGGCTGAGAAGGTTGTGCTGGTGTCTGCACCTCCCTGGGAGCCACCTCCCTTGGATGGACGACCCAGCCTTGGGCTCAGGGCCTCTCATTCTGGTTTCAGCTCTGCCCCTTTGGCCTTGGTTTGTTTTCATGGTCCAGCACCTGCACTGCTGGGGTCCCCCCTAAGATTTATTGGTGCAGAGGAGCCCACACAGCAGACACCAGCTGGGCATCACCTTTGATGGCCGGGTCCTCAAGGCCCTCTGTCTTCCTCACCCCAAAGGGACAGTGTCTTCACATGCCGGCGTGTGAATGCAACAAAACACCCATGGTCCGGAGGAGCCTGAAATCACCAGTTACTGGGAGGTCATTCGGGGACTACTGCCCACTCCTGTCTTCTCAGCATCCTGAGGTTGCTGCCAGGGATGGGGCTGGATGGGTCTCTGGTAAGACCCCGTGCAGCTCTTCTGCTCTTTGACTCCAGTGAAAAAGCACCAGGCATGCCGGGCATTTGGACCTGGAGGCGCCACACTGCCCGGTCCCTGAGAGGGATGATCACCGACATCCCAATGGACACCAGCATTGCTGCAGCCAGGACTCAGATCAGCACAAATTGAACAAGCCCCTGCAAGGAAGGGGAAAAGCCCACCCACCATCTCTCCTGCTGCCCGCCAGCCGCTTGGCTCAGTGCTGCTGCTAGTTACTCAAGCGCAGGTCGCGGGGAGGTTTTTATTGCATCTCAAAAGAGAAAGCCTAATTTCCTCACATCTCCAGCAGAACATCCCACCCGTTTTGCAAATCCTTTGACTCTATTAGTCATTTATGACTATCAGCAATGCTTTTCCAGGCTTCCCTTCACAGCTGGTTACTAGGAGAAAAAGAATTATGCCATAACGGAAACGGTTTGTGTTTCTAAATCACAAACATTAGCATTGTGTTATGCTAACAGCTATCATCTTTATTTTTAGGATATTTAATCAATTTGGATGCTTTCAGATACATTTTATTCAGACCAGCTTGCTCTAACTTACCTCCCAATTCTGGTTGCCATGGCATAACAATGATTTCTCTTTTAGCTAAAAATAAACCTTCAGCAACAAATGTATTAGCCACAAAAAAAGAAAAAAACCAAACAAACAAACCACCATGAAAACAAAGCACCTCCCTATGCACCAATTCACGTTACCCCACACTGCTGCTGCTTGAGCACCAGTTGTACAAGGCCCTGGATGGACGCTTCCTGCCTCCCCCTTCCTATTTACACACTTTTATATTCTGGCTAATGAAAGGCAGGCAGCCAAATGCCTAAAACATTGCAAACATTTTAAAAATGGCATTAAAATCCAGTGCCATAAGACAGACCGCCCGTCCTCAGTCAGGCAGAACTGCCTGTCCTCAAAGCCTCTGTACCTCCTGGGCTCTGCCTGGAGACATCTTTTATTTTTTTGGTATGAACCCAAGCATGGCAGAAAAACCTCCCCCAGCAAGGAGGCTGAGAAAGCCAGGGCACAGGGCACCCCTTGCCCAAGGCAGAGGCCAGCCCCAGCCTCAGGTGTGCCCAACGATGTGCCGCCTTGGCAGGGCGGCAGGGGATGGGGAAGTCCCACGGCAGTGGGGTACAAGGCATTTCTTCCCTCCTGGGGAAAAACTGCCTCCTTTGCAGCTATATGTTTTGCTCAAAAATAAAGTGGTATGTCATATATTTAACAATAAAATTGAATTAATGGAAACCGAAAGAGGAAGAGTCACCTATGAGCACCTCCACATGATTTGTAAATGTTAGTTTAGAGGTGTGGCAGGCTATAGCAATGCTCAGCTCATGAAAAATAACGTTGGTAGGTTCAGGGAGGTGTTTTCTTTCACTTTTGATTACAAAACACCTCTTTCCTTTCCTTACAGTCATACTGTGGGCTCTCTGCAACAGGAAGAGGACAAGTCTGGCCAGGTTTGTCCTGCCCTGCCCTGGTGCCTCTCAGCCCAAATGAATTGGTAACCTCCCCTCAGAGCCCTGGAAAGAAATGCTTCAGCCAAGCGAATTCTAGCACGCCTGCGCAAGGGCATGGAGGAGAACACAGGGCACAGCAATAATGCTGACATTTCTGAATTTCAATTAGAGGAACGAGACCGAAGCAAAGAAACAACTTCTCACCATGTGTTTGTGGAAGATGACCGGGCTCTTACCCAAAACGTCTGTGTTTGCTGAGCCTCTACATTTGCTGGTTCTCATGCCCCTATTTTCAACAGCCGGTGAGGCTGATCCTTGCAGGGATCCTTGCCTGGTTTTGTAAACTCAGTCTCTAAATAAAGGAGGGAGAGGAGGGACTCCTGCCCCCAAGGGCAACTGGGACTGCCTGGCTCCGGTCCACACAGCAAGGCTCCCAGGCCTTGCGTCTCCGCTAGACTGCTGTCATCAGCACCCTTCTGATAACTATATACATAATATATAAAAATATTTCTATAATGTTGCTGTCCTCTTTTGTAGCTGCTTTAATAGCAGAAAGGTTAGTGTCTTTGTGAATGCTCACTTGTGAACCTGCTTCCTCAGCTCCCACAGTGACAGCCAGCAGGTTAATGCTGACAGTCCCATGGTTAAAGCCCAGTGGGTTTGGGGCAAGGAAAGCTCTGTCCTCCGAGGCATGTGTGTCGAGGTTGGGAAACTCAGCGGGTGTTTCCTAGCCTGCAGCAGAGGCACATGCTTGCAACATGCTTGCGATGGGTGCCCAGTCGCCCTCTGACAAAAACAGACGGAGCATGGGAGTTTTCTGTAATTGGCAGCTCTTTTAATCCGAGAGGTGTCCTGGGGCTCACCACTGGTGTATGCCAGCACAGCGGCTAACCGACCTGGCAGGCTCACCAGCTGAACTCTTTGTTTTACCTGTTGCTAATGCCAGCATTTTAGTAAAAAAAAACCCCACCCCTACCTGTGAGAAGGGTGAAGCACTGCCAGAATAGAGCTGGCCTGAGATCCCGTCCCAAATATGTACCTTGTGTCCACACAAGCCAGGCCCTCACTCTCCTACTGTTCTTCCCAAAACATGACCCTCAGGCTTGGAGCTTGTTTTCAGGTAAGAACTAAGGCATTTAGGCAGCCATCTCATTTCTGCAGCCTTTGGGCGTCTGTTGTTGCCACTCCCACTCAGCTCTCATTTGAGAGAAAAAGGCTGTGCTTTGTAGATGGATGGATGCATCAATGTCTTGGGCACTGTCACTCATCACACCACGGCTGGGGCAACATCAGCACGAGTGACCTGGGAACCTGCAGGTCTGGAAAGGCTCTCCAGAGACACACTCACTGTTCCTTCCTCCCCTGGCCCTCGGGTTTTGATGAACAGACAAGGTTCATACCATCTCCAGTCCTCGCTAGTGACAGCAACCACCACAAAGAAACCAACCTCGTTACTGCTACTGATGGGCTTTTTGAACATTGCTTTTCCATAGTTACATTGTCCAGCCTCCTCCTTCTCATCTCTTACCACCACAGGTTCGAAGAAGTGGAAGAGCACAGCAGATGCTTTCCACGTGAGTTGTGCTGCTGGGCTCGTGGTGGAGGGACCCGTGAGCTGAGCGAGGATAACGGAGAAGATGGAGCGAGCACAGGTGCCTGGGGAGCCTTACTGCGTTTCTTGTGCCAGACCCATGCCAATGCCACCACTCCTTGGAGGGACAGGCCATTTCACACAGCCTCTTCCTCCTCTGGGGTGTGGGAAGGGTGAGAAGATGGTGGGTCTGTCTGCAGGTCCCAGGAGGTGACAGAGGGGCTGCGGGTCCACAGCTGCCTCCTCCCCAAGGGCCTGGCTCCTGCGGAGGGTGGGCACCAGCCCAACTGCAGGGAAATTTCTGGCAGGGCTTGTTAATCTTGAAATTGCTTTTGGGAAAGGCAACAAAAAAATGCAGATCCATTTTCTGCCCATACTCAGCAAAGCTGTCTGTGCTGGGCTTACGGAAATGTTCCTCTGCTGCTTCACTTGAGTTTCTGTTTTGCTTTAGAGCTCACATTTTTTCCCTTTTGCTTCATGAAGTCAGCCTGCAGTTTAACAAGAGCTTTAAAATCCCCATTGCAGTATTTAATGGTTTTCCCAGAGCATCTTCCCTATCTTTAATTCCGCTCCTCCCTTTGGTCATCATATCCATATTTTTTTCTGGAATAGCTGTCTCCCATCCGTTACAGAAGCCCCTTCCCCCCTGAAATTATTTATTCCTAGTTCATCATCTTGGAAACCAACTGTTTTCCAGATCTGCTTTTAATAGGTGAGATCATTTCTTTATGCACCACCCCAAACCTGAGTTTCTGAGAACAAAAATCCTTCTGTTGGTTATCAGTGTTGTCATCATTGCGGCTTTATTTATATTGTTTCTTTCTACCTTTCCCCACAAAGAGAGGCTAAACCTGCTCTGATGCACTGCCTGTTGCTACCGTCAACTATCTGGCACCACTGTGATTTTCACTGAAGCCAGAGGGATTTCTCTGCATTCAACTAAATGCAGAGAACTGAGTGTGCACGTTTGCAGGCTTGACACAGAAAAAAAATAACAATATCTGAAAACTTTTGATAATTTATGGGTATATACTTACAGCCCATTAATATAATCCCTGTGGAGGGTGAAACAAATTGCCACTGGTCTGAAATGGGACCACATCAGCTAAAATAACCCCATGCTGCCTCACTCCAAACCACTCAGCATTTTTTGCTGTCATCTGACCAGTGGACCTAAAACAGCAAGGGTGCCTCAAAACACAGCACGTTTATGGCCAAAAAAGCCCTCCGAGCTGTTTAGCACATACAAAGAGAATAAGAGGTTAAAACCCAGGAAATATTTTTATTCGAGTTTATCTAAAAAACCATCCAGATTGCTTCTTCAGGAAATGTGGCAACGTATAAAAAGAAGCTGTACGCTGGTGCACGCTCAGCGCTCCCAGAGATAAGTACATTACAAACGTATTACTTTAAGGTCAAAGAGATATTAAATGTCTCTCATCAGTCCTCATAAGGACTTAAAAATCACAGGATTTTAATGACCTCCTCCTCCCGTGAGCCTCTCGTTTAGCCACTAAATTGCTTTCCGGCTCCTCAGACGTCATCCAGGAGTGGAAGAGAAATGCCCAAAGACTGTGTGCCGGTCCCCATTTGAATGGGCAGCGTGTCCCACCGCCCCCTTCGCGAGGGAAGAAGCACTTTGAGATGGCAGGCGAGTGTTTTAACATCACCGTCAAGACTGAGAGCCCGGCTCACTCCTGGGCACATTAAGCATCTGCACAGCTGTGCCTTTCGGCGTCTAGCCACGGGAATCACCGAACAGCGCCTGTGAGTCGGCTCACCGCACGGCACTGCTGCCAAATCGTCGCCTGAGGGATGCGTGGCAGCCGAGGGAGGGAAAGGTGAAGGGTTTTCCATAGGTGTTTTCCATCAGGACTGCATGTTGGCAGGACGACATTGCCCCTTTGTCACCGCTGGGCCGGCTGGGTGCCGAGGACGCTGCTTGGAGGGGCTGGTCATCACCCCAGGGCAGTCAGAGGTGGCCGGGCAGACACCATACCTGTGTGAAATACCAAATTTTGGGCTATTTGCCCATGGCCTGAAACATTCACTGAGTTTTACCTGGTTGCTCATGCTGTTCTTCTTCCTCTGGTTTCATTCAAAGGCCTGTATTTCTGTTCAACACTGTAAGGGAGATGCTTTCTTTAGCTTAGCACCATCCTTTGTAAAATCATATCCAGAATAGGTATGTAATGAGGTCAGCCAAAATACAAGTGTATTCATGTGCTTAGATGTCTATGACTCACCCTGACCATTCGTGATACAGCCCTTGCTAAGGGTGTGACTGCTTAAAACTACAGGTACAATGCTTTGTGTCTATCTATAGGTAAATATAAGCAAGCATACTCATATATATGCATTTATGTGTGTATATATACACACACATATAAAAAGTGCATAAATCTGTATTTACATAAAACAAATAATACATATGAAACTGGAGTTTGATAGCACCAGTCAAACGGATTATAACTCAGCTGCAAAAGTACACATTGCTGTCTGCTGGTGAGTAGTTTAGCTATTGGTTAGGCATTTTTGTGCGTGCACATAGCTGCCAAATTAAGAAAATTGCTGCTTTCCCGGCTTAAAAGTCTAAGTGAAAAATGCATAATGGGGTGTATTCTAATGACCTTGCACAGGAGGCCTGGTACCCAGGGCACCTGCCTCAGCCACGCTCAGTGTTCTGCACTGGAAAACGTAAATTCCAAAGGACTGATGAGCTTCTGGGAGACCTCAGCTCTGCCCATTCATCTCCCTTGGTGCCTTAGAGGTGGCGGAAGGGAAGGAGACAGCCCTCTCCAGCAAAGCCCAGGGCTGCAGTTGCTATTGATGTGGTGGGAAGGCAACACAGGAGACCTCAACCAACTCGGAAATCTGAGAGAGGGCATCCAGCAGGTTAGGGAGGGCTCTTGGCTGTGACTCGCTAGTGCTTACCTGTCCCAAGGAAATGTGATGCCCCTGTGTCGCATTATCAGGAGGTGGTGATGGTGGGCATAGCTCCCCCAGATCCGGCACTGGGGGCTGATTTTCAGCTTTTTCCCCTTCGTATGGTGCAGGAATCTGCTGTGGGGAAGAGCAGCCCTCCTTTACCCAGCCTGCTCACAGGGGATAGAATTCTCCAAACTCCTTTGGTGGGAGTCCAAATTTCCAGCTTGTGACAGATTCCAAGATTTTTGATGTTGTTTTCATTCCAGATTGAAGCGAGCTTGAAGTTTCCCCATAGACCACATTCCTGATGGAAAAAGAATTTCTTCAGGGTTAGAAAAAATTGACTTTAATTTAGAGCTGGGATCTTTTTCACTGGAAAAAGATTTTGGAACATTTATTTAGAAAATACGTATCAGAAAATGTCTGTTTCTCTACACATCCTTATATTAAAAGAAAATATGTTAGGAGGTAACATCTCAAGCTGCTCAAAATGTTTAGGTTTTTTTTTTTCTTCCTCCAGTTAAAAAAAAAATAAAAATAAAAATCAGTATGTTCTAACAGGATATTTTGGATTTATCAAAATGCTTTCAGGCAGACAATACCCAACGGGAAAGACCCTCACTTGGTTTTGGTTCCTAGAGATGTCCCTAGGGGCGTGCTCCTGCGGGACCCCCCGGTCACCCCTGTGGCAGCCAGCACTGCCTCCTCCTGCTTCTCTGGGCAGAGCGGGCAGCCGCGGGAGCATCAGCAAGGAAGAAGTGACTGCGGCCTCTCAGCCAAGTCCCACCTCAAGCCACAGCTGCCCTTGCAGCTGCAAGGGGAGTAAATGCTGGCCTTGCTGCCCTCTGGGATTCTGGGGCTGGCCAGGCATGGAGCTGGGAGACAGTTTTTACAGGTCAAAAGCTAGTAGAAATGTCCTTTATAACACAGGCACCTTGATGAGCAGCACCCTGGCTTCGGCAAGCAGTTCTGGCAAATGCATGCGTACTCCCCCGAGCTCCTTGAGCTTGGGTGTAACAGGGGCTCTTCTGTTAAATTAAAGTAGCAAAAGTGCAAAAAGCCTTGAAGAAGGAGGGCAGCGAGTCTGAGAAATGCTGTGGCTGGAGCAAGGAAAGGAAGTGAGGGGGTACAGGAAAGCAATCCCTCTGAGAGCCTCCTTCCAGCTGTCCAGATCTACGCGAGGAACCATCGTGTGTGTTTATGGAGATGGAGATGTCTGCATGGGGTGGTGGGTTTTTTTTTGTTCTGAGACCATGGGTCAGTCCAGAAAAAAGGGGGTTTGGAGAAACAGCCACAGCAATACTTCCTAGTATTTTTACTTCCTTTTACTTCATCTTACTCTAATTCATCTTTATTAGTAGAATTAATGCAGGACTAAACCCTTAATTGTCTACATACCTATTGACTACAGTACTGCTGTCCATGGGGGAATTATGGCAGGGTTAGGAGGGAGCGACAGAACTTAGAAATAATTGACTAATATAGTAGCAGAAGATCGCACAATTAATTTTGGTCTGCACTTTGTTGAACGAGGGCCAAAGTGTTTCAGCAGTAATGTGCAATGAGATGTGGGACAGTCGAGAGGATCGGCCCCACAGAAGCGCTGTGATGTGCCGATAGTCTCTGTACTTCTACACCAGGCAGTAAATACCATTTGCAGCCAAGGCTTTCTTGTGAAGAGTTATAAGGCTTGGAAAATCTTCTGTTCAGACTGAGACTGTCTTGGGCAATGACAAAAAAACCCCAAAAATGCCTCCTGGCACTCTGCGCACCACACTGATGGGTTGTGGGAGCTGGGGGGGGGGGGGGTGGGCAGCGAGCTTGTCACAGGGACAGTGCAGGTTGACAGTGTTTCACCTCCTCCTCTTCTCCTGTCACTCCTGCCTGCCGCCTCCCAGCATTGATTGTTGTGTGGCCTCGCAGTGCCATTGGACTCACAGGAGAGCAACCAGGGGAAGCATTTATAAAGCTACCAAAGTCGAGTTAAGCTAAATTTCCGTGTTAAAACAATGTCTCCTTGAATGTTGTCTGCCAGTGGCCTCTGAAAAAGAAAAAAGAAAAATCACTCTTTACAGTAAAAAGAAAAAAGAAAAATCATTCTTTACAGTAAAAAGAAGGAAAGAGTTGCTAAAACTTATGTTAGGCTTGCATATAAAATCTATAGATTTTTCATGCTGGCAAACACCAAGACTCGGTATATCAACAAAGCTGTTCAAAGTTGAGTTACTGACCATAGAGTGCGGTTCAGCCTTTCCTCCATAAGCTTGAGACTATACAGTTGCCTGTTTATTACAAACACAGGTCCAGGTTTCAAGTACTTTTGCTCTTCAAAAAAAGGAATTACCTTTGAGATGGGTGTTTTTACAAAGTTTGAAGTAGTCCCTTTGTGTTCACCCACTAGCTCAAAATACCCACGTTTTTTCTGACCAAGTTGCTTAATTTTTTTGGATGCTGCTTTCTTCAAACCCAGATTTACTGGAGTGAGGGCACTGCTTATTTGCACAAGGTGACATATCTGGACCACAGTAAAGATGGTCAAAGTGGCCTCTCTCTTGCCCCTCAGTTACTAGTCTCCAGCAATGCCCAGCTGCCTCCCTGGAGCAAGGTGTGTGCCACCACCCCCCTCCTGCCTTGTCACCAAGGCTTAGGTAGTCCAGGGACAGGCAACAAGTTTGCTCTCACGTTTACAACAAGTAACCTGTAGTTATGCCACAGGTCTATGGACACTGAGCCACTAAGATTGCCATCTGGCCAACCTTTAGTTGGCCCATGCTACATTTTAGCTTCACTTTCTGGCATGTCTTCAATTATTCGTTCACTCAAAATTTGTTTTACAGAGTTGTAAACCGATGAGGTTGGATTAATGAGTGTGTAAAAAGCTTGGATCACTCCCTCCCTCCAATTTCTCACACTAGTTGGATTCCGGTGTTATGGTATCTGTCTCTGATTTGATAGATCAGAAATCCTTACTATCAGACTAGCAATTTCATGGGCCAGTTCCCTCAGCACTGGGGATGGAGATTATCTGGTCTTTCTAGCTGGAATATATTAAACTCTAAGTTTAGCTTCAGTTTGTAGTGGGGTAATTTCCATTTCTCTGAACATTTCCATTAGTCATCCTGGCTCTGACCCTGCAGTCTAGATAATTATTCTTATTGAATTGCAGAAGCAAGCTAGTCTCTTATTTTTTGAGATCTAAATAAATTGTTACTCCTTTTAACCTGAGCAGGAAGCTGAATGTCAGGATCTCACAGATAATTTCATTTTGGAGGGTAAATCAACAGGAGGAATCGAGTGGCTCTGATGCAGTTTTGTTTGCTTGCTTGCAGGGATGTGCAAAGTTCAGAATGAAAGGCTCTGATGGGTTCCCGGCTGCGTGGCCCAGGCCCAGATGGATGGCGCTGGAGCTGGCAAGCCCAGGCAGGGCTTCCCACAGAGCCGGGGTCCGCTATCACTGTGGCCACTCCACCCCACCAGCAGCCAAGTGCAATACCTCCAGTCCCAAGCACTCAAGCAGCCACACAACATTTTGTTCGTCTTTGAGAAAATTTACTTATTAGCATCTTCTTTCAAGCCCCTTCGTTGACAGGGTAAGCTGCTGGTTTCAGCATGGGTTAAGCAATCCGACAACCTTAGTTTTTGTCTGATCCCTCCCTTGCTGCAAGAGCGGACCACTTCTTCTTGCCCCGGTTGTACGCAGCATTTGCACATTGTTAAACACTTCTAGGAGGATGCAACAGCTACAGAGGGCTCTGTTATTTCTTTTTGTTTCCTTGCAAGGTCTAACCAGACCTGACTGGGGTAATTTCTCACATTAGCCATAGACAGTCTGATCTCAAGTGGGTGGTTTGATTCTTTTTCCTTCCCTGTTTTCTTTCCTGGTCTCCACTCACAAGACCCTTTAAGACAGTTATATGTCTTGTTAAGGCTTTTTGTCTTCCTTTCCCTTCCTGCCTGGGGTACCATATCCTGGTGGCCTTCGGTGGGTCAGTCAGGATGGAGCACAGAAGGATGGCAGTGGTGGCAGTGATGCCTTCCCTGGCCACAAGCTGCCATGCCTCAACCTCTCCTGCCTGCCACAGCTGAGCTAACCGCACCAGCCTTTCACTTCCTGCCAAGCACTCTTCTTCACCATGCTGTCTCCCTGGTCCAGGGCCACGATGCGCCTGTACAACCCCCTGCGTCAATACGATGGGAGAGGTGGCACACGGCAGGAGCAAGGGACATGGCAGGATACAACAGCCATGACAGTAGAAAGTCAAAGCCCCCTTTTCCACAGCTGAGTAGTCAAGTTCTCAATCCAGTTCACTTCATTGACTTGTTTCCTAAATACCTGAAAGCATTCAATTTTAAAATAAGCCATCTTGTTATAGTTCACTTTTGTTATCTTTCCATTAACTTAAACCAAATCTGCTCATGTCCACTTGGTCCAAGGTCATCTTTTACAATGAGTTTTTCTATAACCAGTTGTATGGCTAACAAAATAGGTTAAGGTAACGTCACCCTTGATTGGCTCAATGACAAGTGAGCTGTTGCATCCCAGAATACCTGGGACTGTTGATTATTAGTAGGATTATTTTCCAGTTAGT
This sequence comes from Fregata magnificens, assembly GCA_013389945.1. Classification (NCBI taxonomy): domain Eukaryota; kingdom Metazoa; phylum Chordata; class Aves; order Suliformes; family Fregatidae; genus Fregata; species Fregata magnificens. Next base: position 144,213 of record WAAD01002275.1, read on the forward strand.
AACTGTGAACTTTAAGTCTTTGCAATGATGTGATTCCCAACAGCACCTATTTCTGATGAAACTGCAAAGCTTTCTCCCACTTCTAAATCCAGTACTAGGAGTGTACAGCAGAGCCCTAGTACTAATTCACTGAGCCTCTTTCACAATCCCTAGTTCCTTAATCATGTCTTGCAAAATTAGCACATAATACCACACTCCTCTTTTTACTTTGGTTTCTCTGTTTCCCTAACAGCTCACTTGTTGGTCACTTGTTCTTTCTGTTTGTCTGTCTGCCTGTCTATCTATATATCCATGTATTATCTTCTACCTACCTGTTGTGGTCATAGCTGTTGCTCCACCGTTGTCTGTACAATATCCACATGTTCTTCCCTCTGTTAACTTGCTGACCAGCTCCCTAGCAGGTGTGCAAACAGTGTGGTAGTGTCTCCCTGATCTTGTCCACATTCCTACCTGTAGAAGGCCCATCACGCTCTGTGTTTCGGGCTACGCTAAAGCTTTTTTCAGCAGCAGGATTTTTCCTATGTCCTTCCTTTTTTTTTATTCCTTTGTCCATTGATATCTCTGCTTTTAAATTACTTTTCTCTCTCTCTGTGGTAAAACCAAGCACATGGCTTCCCTAAGTCTCACCTAACCTCCTCCTCTTATTTTTTTTGAAAACTCTTCTGTTTCTAGGCTTGCCAACATTTATGCCACCAGACTGGTAGCTTAGGTGTGCAGGTGGAGCCCCTTTGCCAAAAGGAGTCCTGTTCCTGGAAGTGTCTACTATCACAGCAAGAGTTTGGTGATGTTCAGTTTATGCCCTGCTGCCACAAGGGATGGCACATGGGTTTTCTTTTTCCTGGATCCCTGAGGAAGTGCGACTATTCTTTTTCAACGTTATTATCAATAACTTATAAGAATTTGCTGATTATTTGGTGCGAGGTAATCAAATGGAAAAGTAGATTAACTGCATTAATTCACTTTCGTTTAGCTTTTATTGGAGTTTACTTCTTCAGCAGTTCGTTACTGAACTTGAAGGTTGCTTACTTCATCCTGTGAGCAAATCGCTGTGCATTATCCACTGCTGTAGGTGCCCGTGGCTTTTCATGTTTAAGGCTACCGAGGCATGTGTAGATGTACAGGACACAGCATCTTGACTCATCTGCCCTGGCCCCTGGCTGTGGCTGGAAGTGTTGAGATAGCAGTGCCACTGACTCTTGTTCAGATCGCATGGACAGTTGCACCTCTTGGGTGGACCAGTAATAACGCTGGCAGAAGTGATCCAAGGAAAGTAGGAGCAAACCCAATTGGTGTGATGATGTGAAAACAAGCCTTCAGGCCAAAAGGCTTTTGCAGACATTTATAGATCTGTTTGAGTAGTCACAGCCCCCAGTAATTGACTGTTCCTCCCACTTTCTGGGGTTGTCAACATGACAGCAGGACCCCATCACAAGGCATATGAACACTCGTCGAGTCACTGTGGCATTCCTTCATTGCGCTAAAATCCCTGGGGATGTTGCACTGAAATGGAGTGGGTGTGCTCACGCAATCCTTTACAAAACTGCCTGTGTGGCTGCCCATCAAGGTGCAATAATGAACGTCTGGGGTGGGATTCCCTCTCAAAAGCTGGTCACCTAAATATGCATGTCTAAATGCGGGTGACTACAGATGCACCAGGTATCTACACCCGCACTGTGGTTAATGGAGCCTGGAGAATGATTCAGATGACCAGATCTAGGTGTCCACTGGAAGGCTAGAGGAACAAATTTAGGAGTCCACCATCCGGAGCTGAATCATGCCTTTGATGACCAATAAAACCTCCATCATCTCCAAAGGTTTTCCAAATGACTATGCCTGTAAACCCAGGCACTTTGTAAATAGATGAAGGCTTTTCTACAAGTTCAACCCAGCCAAAGCTAATGGTTACCCCCCAACACATGCTTTTTCTACATCCTTCCTTGGTCCGGAGAAGCTACCACTGCCTGGTCCCACTCCCCACCCCATGCCTCTCATGCTAGAGCTGGAGGGAGACCAGCGATGGCTCCTCTTGTGCCTCACAAGTTGTGTCACAGCAGGGGCAGGTCAGCACAATGGTTGGGTGGCAGACACAGCAACTGGGAAATATTCACTATTTCCTTCCTATTACTTGTGCTGTTCAGTGTTTGGGGAGAGAGCATGTGTTGGGTTGGGGATAGCATCTGTGTAAACGTGTGGTCCTGGTCCTGTCCCTCCCTCTGTTTGCCAGGGCAGAACAGCTTAGCACTGCTTCTCCTTTTGTCCAGCAAAGCCGCAAGGGAGGTGCATTTTCCTTGCCATTACTGCCACCTCCGATCCCTGTTTCAAAACCAGCTTTCTGAAACTCAGGAGGAAAAACATTTCCCTCCCTTCCGAGCACAAGTAGGTTTTGCTTGTTGAGGCAAAGGTTTGCAGTGCCTGTCTTTCTGTACTGCAGTGCCAGCAAATATGTCTCACAGGAACATTTATCCATGAAACGGACATTCAGGCATCTATTTTCTCCGATATATGAACACAGAGACCTTTATTTCCACAACTCAACCTGTTTAACCTTGTTTGTCTACTAACAAATCCCATTTAAGTGCTGTTCTTTTTATTTTGGTTGCTGTTGCACAGAAAAAAGTTTGCCAAGAGAGAGGACTCTCTGCTTGTGCCGTAGCTTACTGAATAAAAATAGGCTTGGGGTTTGGGTTTCATCTTTTTCATTGCAAAGAAGCCCAAACCAGTTACAGGGCTCCTCATTTCCGACACTGAGCCTGCAGCTGATGACCTCCGGGTGATGCTGGCTGGCACCACGGGGCTTCCCATGATGGGTGCAAACCTTCCATTTCCCGACCACCTGGCAGCGATGCAGCAGCAGCACAGGGGAAGGATGGCAGCAGGGAGCAGGTTGGTGTCCTTGGGCACGTTCATCCATCTGGCAGGTTGTCCCGAGGCCACATGGGGACAAGGATAGCCAGGAGTGGCCTGTGCACTGCCCAGCTCATGCTGCTGCACCGGGTGCCGACCAGGGCCGCGTGCCATGCATCCCCATGGGAGACATCCATCCCAAGGGGAAGTACGTGACTGGTGCATTACCATTTTAATGTGTATGTTAAACAGCACTGATTCCAAATTAACAATCTTTTAGCCTGCATTAGGGTATTGTCATTGAATAACTGTGCACAGTGTGAAAATTGCCATTGATGGTAGGGCAATTTAAGGCTGAAAATAAGTGCCCTTAGAGGCAGGATATGCACAGCTATGTCTTCTGCAAGCTGATGGCTTTCCCAGGGTAGCCTGACCTGGGCAGATAACCACGCCGAGCAAACGCAAGTCAAAATGCTTTCAGCAGATGCTGGGGAAAACAAAGAAATGCTCGGGATTGTTTAACCGAGCACAGACACTTGGCAGCATGGTCCGAGCACCAGCACAGCCGGTCCCAGAGCTGCCCCACACAAGGATGAGGTGCCCCAACGGCAGGAGCCAGCATTTGCCCCCGGATGATGGGGGCGGCTGCACAAGTAATGGTGCTTCAGCCAGCTCTGTGCCATGAAACCACTCCAGGCACTGGAGCTTGTGCTCCTGGAGGGTTGAGATGGGCTGGGACCAAGAGACGCTCTGTGCCCTACGTGGGCACCGAGTATTTCAGGAAGCTCCGTGCAGCTCCTGTGGCTCCATGCAGACTGCCTTAGGCACAAACTTAGGTTTGGGTGCAGTACATCCCTCAGAGCACACATTGCGCTCACGCCTGGCAAAAAAAGGGGGTGGAGGGCGGAGGCAGGGGAGAAAGGAAACAGCTGCCTCGCGTATGAAAAGATTTGCCAAGCTCCCATGGTTAGATTTAATAACTGGGTGCTGCGAGCCCAGGAGAACAATGTAATTTATGTCATTACTGCTTAAAGGCTGGTTTGATGGCGAGGGCTTCATTTGAGTTGCCTAAAACGTTTAACAAAGAGGCAAGTGAAAACAAACATGAATGTTGTAATAAAAATGATGAGGATTTTGGGGAGGCTGCCAGGCACATTTTTCCAGTGGTACAAAGTTCTGTCCTGAAAAGCGGCTCATTTTGTCTATTTTAACTCCAAGACATGAAGCTGGAGTTAGAGGTAGAAAGAAATAATTAGGTTTTGCTTTAACTACACAAGTTGCTGGAACGGTAGTTAAGTCACCCTGTTGTGCTTGAATAGCAGAAACGATGGTGTGCTTTTTTCATTCAGAATTAATTTCCTCTTCTTGAAAAATGACTTCTTAAGCATCTTTTAAAAGTATTTTGGGGATGGGAATGGAAGGAGACAGAATGGGTCCAAAGGGAGGACGTCACGGTGTTTGTGCTAAACCCAGCTTTTCTATCAGTACATAGAATACGACAATCCCGTCCTCACACGAGCAAAAGCAAAGTGTGTGGCTAACCCTGCTGTTTTTCCTGTTTGTGTGCACAGTGCTGTTTTTAATGCATCATCTTGTCCAGCATTGAGTGGAACATGGCAGGAACTCAAGTTAAAAAATACTATCAATGAAGCTGCTGCTGCACGATGGCATGGCCACGCTGCCTCCTCTTAATTCTGGCTGGTATGAGGCCATACGGTGCTGGGTACCGCCGATCCTCTCTCCACACCTCAGCAAATGCCACTGTATGCTGCAAGGGGAAGCACAGCTCAGACGTGGTAAATTTGCAGGTTATTTATTTCGGCGACATGTTGAAGTTGGGTCAGGGTGCCTTCCTTGACCGCTTGCTCACCCTCTGCCAGCAAAACACACTGAAGGACTCACGCAGCCTCGTAGTGAAAATTGAGGCAGCATCAGCTTCTGATTTGCCGTTTGGGCTGAAGCACTTCTCTGCGGCATTTTTGTCCTGAGCAGCCAGTTGGAGTCGGCTGCCATCCTAGCCAGTGTCCTCCTGCAGCATCGCTTAGGCTGGTGGTGCTTAAATGACTGATATCAGGAATTCACTGCAAAGCTCCCCATCCTGCAAAGGCTGTGCCTGCCTGTATTCGCCCACCATTTGGCGCCAGTGGGATCACTGGGAACAGGCCAGGTGCTGCAAACCCCTTCCCTGCAGAGACACATACCCCTCACACCACTCCCCGCTCCCACCATAAAGCCCTTCTCCCTTGCACAGCCACGGAAAACCGACCGCGGGGACAATTGAGACGATGGTCAGCCCACCTCCATGCAGCAAGGCTGATCTTTGCTTGCTGTTAATCCCAGCCAACTGGGTAGCAATGGTTTTGCAACAGAACTGCTACCAAACCATTCGGATTATCTGCTCCAGTGCTTTGAGGGACAGCTGGTAAAGCAAATAGTAACAATCCAGAGAAATTACCTTTATTTGCCTGTAATCATAGCATTGTAATGCAAGGCTCAGATGAACCTCTTTTTTTTGCCACGCAAGGTCAGCATTGCCTTTTACGTATGGCATACATTAGAGTAAGTCCCAGCCAGGCACAGTGTCTCTTTACCAAGAAGCTGTGTTTAAAACTTAGATGCATTTTGCTGCTCTTGTCAGAGATCAGCTTACAGAACAGGCTGGCGGTGAGCTTTCCAGTCTCGTGTGTGCAAATACTTGAATACTTTTAGATGAGTTTTAAGAATATTTTACTTTTTCTTGGTTTAGACTTGTTGCTACACACAGGAGATGGTCACCAATTTCCCATCAGCTTTAACAGCACAAGATGAGGGATGTGCACCCCAGAAAATCGTAGTCGATTTTGACGATGCTGTACAGCCCGTTCTGCTCCCCCCTTCCCTTTATGCAGCTAATGTTACATGGTGGTTTCTTATAGTGAAAAACAAGCCTTTTGTTGAGCAAGCCAGACCCACAGACTCCAAATGTCTCTGTAATTTAAGGGTTTGCCATTGGTTTTCTGTGCCTTTCTTTGCATTGGCATGTGCTTTCTGGTCCCATTCTCCTCTGACTCTGACAGCTGGGGAAACACAGAGGCAGGAAGGAGGTATTGCAGGCAGGACATGCAGGCAGCAGTGTGGCTGCTGGGGCATAAGCATCTCAGGCCGTTCGCAATGTGCCATTACACAAGATCTCCATAGCGGTGGGGCATGTATGTCAGGGCCCCCCAAAAAACCCTCGCCCTCTGTCTCAGTCACCACTGCCAGTGGGTCCCCACCCAAGCATCGCTGAGGGCACTGCCCGGTGGCGAGGGCTGTGCAAGGACAGGCACGGCGCACGCAGCCAGCACTGCACCAACCTGCTCATGAGAAACTTCTCTTTTAGTCAGTGGACCTGCGGTCTGTCCTCTGGCTGGCTCCTCCGTGGAGGTTTCCAACAAGGAGGTGGCTTTGGTGCTGGAGCCAGCTCAGAGCAGGCGCTGAAGAGAGAACTGACTCAGATGCACAGGTTGCCAGATGCCCACCAGCTGGCAGAGTATTTTGATCATTAATAATCACAGGATTAAATGCAAAGCAGCAACCATGTTTCCAGAATGAGCCAGGGCTCTCAGCCTTACTGCCTCTGAAAACAAGTTGCTTTTCCTTAAAGGATCCAGATCCAGCATGTATAGTGCTCCTGGAAGGACCTTCGCTCTCCTTCAGGTTGTGTTCATCATGTTCGTACCATACCTGTGCTGTCACTGTCACTGGGTGAGGAGGTCACCAGAAAGGGTCAGGCGCTATTCCTGGCATCAACATCTAAAGTACATTTGACTGACTTCACTGGGCCATCCCACCCGAGGCAGAGCATTTGATGCACTTTGCCTTTTCCCGTTTCCAGCAGTGGCTACTGAAATTTCAATTTTATTCCTTCCCATCACTATCCATTTAAGTGTTGTATCCATTTCAGCGCCATCATTTTTTTGACTGTGGTTATCACATGCAATAAACTCCACTGCCTTGTATTTATGCTGTTTTCAGATGTTTTCTCTTTTGGTGTTGCTAGAAGAAGGTGCATGGACTCTGCTGGATCTACATTTGCCGTACAACTCACCAACTGTCACCTCTTAGTTTCATTGTATTAGACTCGTCTCTAACTCGAACAATTCTCATTTTTTCACTGCTGACTGCAGAAGTTTTGCATATTGCTAATCCTTCCTGTTCTTGTCTCTGGCTCGCTTTGCTGTTTCTGATGTATGCTGTGAAATGGCAAGCTAATCTACAGTATTTCAAGTGGGGGTACAATAAATTTATAAAGAAGCTCAATAGTTTGTCAATTTTCAGATTTGCTGACTTTTTTGAGGCCAGGCTATTGAACACAATAAAATGCAATTATGCCTGCATCAAAGTGACCTGAATTAGTCTAGGACATACGGTCTGTATACAACGAAAACTTTCAAATAATCCCTTTCCACGTGCATCTTGAAAAGGATTTCTACCCACTGTTATGCTATGTATCTAGTTTTCCCAGTTAGCACCAGAGCCCCCCAGTCTTCCCTGGTATTTATGAAGCTAGCTGTATATTTTGCTACCAGCCAGTTCTGCCCCCGCACTGCTGTTCCAGGTCATTAACAGCTCTATTAATCACTGTTGCCAGTTTGGAAGGAGAGCATACCCGATTCCTCACCTCTCGCTGCATTAAAATGAATCATTTTTCCCTCCTCCTTTGTCTCCTGCCTGTTTCAGTTGATAATCAGAAACATCTTTTATCCGCTCTTGCCATTTCAGTGCCTTGAGTACCTTTACTCAGCAAGTGGGAATGACAGGCTTGACAATGCCAGAGAGCTCCTCTGCCAGGTGGTTTTTGCTGACCAAGTCCCAGAGTTGTTAGCGCTGAAGAGGGCCTTGGCAGGGCATGGCGCCTGGCTCCGAGCAGAGTGGGGAGCAGTGGGAACATAAACTCCTTAGCAGGTTTCTGCAGCGTAAGTAGGATGGCATTTCATTGAAGCACTTGAGTGTATTCCCCATTCAGCACCAGCAGTAGCATTTCCTGTGCTTACAGCTGGGCAAACAGTCCGACAGCCTGTCTTGAAAACTTGGTGATCACTCGATCTGTGTTCATGAATGTCCAGGGTAGCTCCATGTGGGAGGTGCTTGATAATTCCCATCCCACGGCCCTGGAAGAGGCTCGCAGAGAGGAGGGCAGCCTGCAAAGGCGTATGGCACATTTGCTACCCAGAAAGACAACCAGCAGGAGGGTTCACAAAACAGTGGGTTTCAAATGCCTGCAGAATGGGCACTGGAAGTGAATTTCAAATTCACATCAAGCACTGGCAGAAGTAAGTTGCTTCTAAAGGCCGTACTCAATCAGAGAATAGATATACCCCACGACCTTGCATCCCATCAAGACCACCTCGGTGCTGTGAATCTCAATTAGCACCGGCAATGCTCACGGCAAACATTAAACGAGCAGCTCCCGGGCTGGAAAAACTCATTCAAAAGCTGGTGGGTGGGGAAAGGAGAGAGCACGTTGTCACTAAAACTTATCACCCGTTGAAAGGGGAGAGAGTGACGGAGTCTGTGAGGGCTTCAATGAAAATTGCTTTTAGCTTGAAAATATGAGGAGAAAAGGAACACCATGAAATACAAAGCCCAGCTCCCATCATGCACTTAAGGACACCCCTGCTGACTCCGTTTGAAGGAGGTCAAATGGGGAGGCCGTGCTTTGCTGCTTCCAGTTTCTAATAATTATTACCTGCGCAATAGGTGATGAGTGCAGGTTTTGCAAGTGGCCCCAGAGGAGCTTGTACCCACTCTCTCGCCTGAAAACCAGAGGTCTCTCTCTTCACTGAAGAAGAAGAAAGTGAGGACATATCGGCACGCTTTGCAAAATGACAGGGTCACTTGCTCGGGCTGCAGATACAGGACCCTCCCTGACCACAACCTTCATTTAACAAGTTACAGACAAAACTATATTTGGTAGATGAGGCTTTCATTACAAGGTGGCACGTTAGCGTGTGTCCCACAGGTACAGATGGAGGAGCAGAGGCCTGAACACCAGTCTTTTTCCACCAGCAGAGAGAAGGGGCCCCCATGGTTACGGCCCGGCGAACGGGCAGTCCCGGGGAGGAGGAGGACCTGGTCCCGGGGCTCCACACCACGGCTGGGCCTGCCACCAGTGGAGGTGGTCAGAGGCCTCCATACGCACGCTAGCTCCGCCATGGTGTTCGCCCGCACTGGCCAGCCGGGACCTTGCAGCCCCTCTGGTGTTTCCTCCCCTTTATCTGCCCCCCACCCAGCAGCTGCCATTGAACCGTGAGGGAAACCGACAGTGAAAACCCAGCCACGTGCCATCGTCTCTGCTCAGGCCAGGGCCAAACCCTTCCTCGGGAGGGTCAGCCGTGTCTCACCAGGCCTGGCTTGACAACGTCCAAACTCTTTGATGGTCTCATCTAGGAAGACACTTCTGCACATACCTTCCTCCTGCTTGCCCAACTCAAAGGCATGCGGGTCTGAAACAAGATTAAATTTCCTTTTTTTCTTTTTTTTTTTCCCCCCTTGCAGGCCATTTCAGGCAAACTGATTTTACTAGGAGATGTCAGCTGGCCTCAGCCTGAAAATGCTTTTATGGAAAAATTATTTTTAGCAGCTCTAAGAAAGCGTTTCCCTATAGGTATATGCCAGTGGAAACTGCCTGCTTGAATCACCTCACAAGGACCCTTCAGAGCAGCTCTCAGACACGGGCAATTTTGATGGTGACAACAGGCATTTCAGCTATCGCTTTTCCTTTCCTCTTTAGGAAAGAGCATTTAGAGAGTTTTTTTGGTGGATTTTGTTGGATTGCCGTTGTTTCTGTGGGGGAAGTTCACACGTTGACTTCTCTCCTGTAGCCATTTTCTTATTGCTCCTTCTCCAGCTGCAAAGGCCTCTATCAGTAAAAGCAGTTAATATTATTGCAAACTTTTTTCCACATTTGTCCTGGGTTTTGCATGACAGCTGAAGCCTGCCTGTGGAACCACTCTTTCCTCAGTCCGTTCAGGGAATCCCGTGCACTCATAAGCCGGAGCACGCCATGCTCGTCGCTCAAATAATTGGCTGTAGGAAGATCTGCATCCCTGGGTAAGGGCTGGTGAGTCCCCAAAGGGGCTCGCTATTCATCACCATGCTGCCAAACAGACCAGCGAGCTTGCTTTTAAGTATGTAGCCTCCAAGATCAGGGTCACAAAGCATTGCTCCATTTTTTCCTTCTCTACCACCACTTAAGGATCAGGGAAAGCATTCAGCATCTAAAATCAAGACGTGTGCAAGAGATGAGTTCCCTCCTTGTTTCCTCCTTTCCCGTCCACCAAGCCAGAATGTGAAGACGCCCCTCCCCGCAAAAATGCATCTTACATTCCCTCTGACCATTACATTTGTGAGCAGAAATGTGCTGTTACACACAAATGCATCCTTCGCAGTTTATAACAGCCCTCTTAAAATAATTCTAGCCAATTTACTAAGCCTGACCTCCTGTTTCCCTGGCATCACAAAGGCCGGCTCTATTCAGGCTGTCCCTTTCCAGGAGATTCCCCATTCAAGCGCTTGAAATGCTTTTTGTCTCTTTCGCCATGTACAGCACTAAAAGGACTGGGGTAAAGTTTATGTTTACCCAGACTATTTTCATAAGTACAAGACTTACAGAGCTACTTCTTACTTCATTGGGAATTTCAAACAAGGGAAGAAAAAAGACTGAAGCTCTGAGTTTTTATAACAAAGAAAACTTCCTTTCCTGCCTGTTGCCTTACACTCTGTATATGTTGATACACCTAGAAGCAGAGTTGTTCCGAAACCAATGGTTTTTTGAGTTCCTTTAGTTTTAGAGTTTAATTTTTATTGTCATTTATTGTTACTACAGGAGGGAATTTTGCTGAGAGACATGAGTTTGGGGATCCGTTGTGCCACGGAGCGCTCCTTTGGACGAATAACTGTCTCTATGACTTCCTCTCTGCAAGCGTGAAATGAGGACGTAACGCATCCATTTTGCTCAAGAGTTTAAAGATCATTGCCTGAGAGCATGATATAAACATAGACTTTAAACTCAAGAGAGAGAAGCCAAAAAATCATGGGTTTTTTTAAACAAATTTCACTGCAAGTGATCGTTAGCCCATTAAAACAAAAGGCTGATGATAAAGGTTATATGCGTGTCCGGATAAATTACTAATAAAGGGTCTGTTAAATATCAGTAAAGAATTTCTTATTGCCAGACTCGAACATGACACGTGTGCAAAGGTGTCTCCCTGCCACAACAGAAAAAGCTGGGAAGGACAACTCATTTGAGCTCCTGTGTCCCTGGGGTCCCAAGTTTAACTCACCTTTGAGGCACTCGGCTGACGGAAAAGCAAGTGCTCATCTTTTCCAAAGTCTTTTTACAATAGTTGTGCAGAAGAAAGAAGTCAGAAAAATCAGTCTTAGGTGGAAACTTTGTTTTAACTGAGGATCAATTATTACCTTCTTAGAAACGTTCAACACATATTACCAGGGTATTTCATTTTTTACAGACTTTTAAGATAGGCCTTCAAAAGCCTACTTTTACCACCAGCATCCGACTGGTCCTGGCAGAACATTTTAAACACTGTTATACTGTAATCACTAGATAAGCAGCCTTGCCAAGTTTCACTAGATTTTAATTTGACTCTTCTGTAGGAGCCTCAGAAACTCTCCGGTCTCCATGACTCTTCCGTTAACTACAGGAAAAAATCCTGGCCCATGCTGTCAGCTAGCTGCTTCAGCTGGCTATTAGGACAGCCAACACTGAGTGTTTTACCAGTGACAGCAGTAAGTTCTGCCTATTGAGGGATGGGCAGGTAAGAAATACCCCATCCTTTGAAGAACCTCGGACGTGCTGGTAGACACACGTTCAGAGAGAGGAAAAACATCCTATGCGGTACCCTGACACAAGGTTTCCCACCACCTCCCGCACCTTCAGTGGCTTGCAGGTGGCCAAGTCCTCTTCTCACACCCTGAACGTCTCCAAGTAGAGAACTGACTTCTGCATCTCACTTGATGTGTCCAGAGAGGGACCCCTGCAGAGGGGGTCCCTCGGGACTGCGACGTACTGTTTCCAGCACCAGGACACTTTAGCTCTGGCTTGGACACAGGGCAGGCATGCCAAGGGCCAGGGCCTGAGCCACCCAGTGAAGTGGCACAGTCTGCAGCTCGACCGCAGGTAGCAGCACATGGGTTTTGTTAAGGCAGTTGTCAGGGTGGAGTGCAGGAGGCACATCCTAGAGAAAGCCAGCTAGAAATGCTCCCGCAGTGCAGCACTGCAGGCATTTCATAACACTAGAGACCAACACAAGGAAGACATCGCGCTCTGGGGCATCAAGCTGCTTTGGTCTTGGTGCAACTTGGCAAAATCAATGCATCCAAGCATCCTAATAAATCTGACAGCACGGATGCTGAATTACCCCGCTGATACACCTTTGGCAGTGTGTTTATCTCAGCCAGTACATGGTTGCTTCATCACTCAGGCAATGGCCAGAGCCTTTATGGAGTCTGTCCACACAAAGCCAGGGCAATGGGAGGTCTGCTCTAAGGGGATTAGAGGGAAACTCTGCTTAATTAGTCTAAGAGGGCTGATGTCCAAGATTATTTCTTACACAGAGCAAAAAGAGCTACCAGGTGATCTTTGGGCCAGTCAATTACTGCATGTATCAGACAATGTGACAGAAAACAGGACTGGTTAAGAATTTTGATCCAGAAGAAATCTGGTAGCAGAGATATTTTGGGACCATACTGACACACAACTGGTCAGGAGGAAGCGCAGGCCATACTCCTCTCACAGGGTGGCAGAGCAGCAACCTCTGAAATCACGGCAGCCCAATTAGCCCAGCTTATCTGGAAACATCCTCTGTGGTGGCTTCTCAAGGCAGAGCAAGTATTCAGCATGCTCTGGTTGTGCGGTTCCTGACCAGCACCTCGAATAGAAAGATAACACCCCACCCTTCCTCCACAGCAGACAGCACTTGAAGGTTGTTTTTTAAGGAAAATGCAGGCTTAAGAGAAATTACCTGATCAGTTAAAGCAGCTGTGTGTTTCTAAACATACTAAGTCCCAGCTGTGGTCTGCAGGGAAGCTTTGCTAAAGAAGGTGAATCTAGCAGCTGTTGCAATGCTAATCCAGCTTTCTCAGTGCTCGCAGAACCATTGCTTGGCGCGTGCTGCTCCACTGGTCACTCAAGCACTTCCTCACAGGGAGGCTTGTAGGGGTAGCACAGTGAGCTTCCATTTTTCTTGAACTTTTATTATTATTACTACTATCAAGCCCAGAGTGATCACCTGCTTCCATCATCTTCTTTTCATACTTGATCAGAAATCTTTATGGATTATTTTGATATTGCCATCCAAACTCAGCAAGCAGTCAGAACCCTCCCCCAAGTCTTCCCTTTTCCCTCCTTTTTATTTGCATTTATAGGTTTCTGGACACATATAGGTAAGAAAGAGTAGCTGAAACTTTTTTCATTGGAGTTACCAAGATGAGGAAACCTGAATTGGGCTTGGATTATTTTGTACCTGGTTTTTTTTGTTTGGTTGGTTTTTTTATACTTTAGACAAACATGCCAAAATTTGGAACAAGTGAAAAATTTTAATGAGGCAGCAGCATTACAAACTTTTTAAAATGTGGTCTTCATAATTTCTTGGAAAACTTTGCCATTTATAAACAAGCAAACTAGGGTTATAGTTTTAGGGATACATAGGTTCTCTGTACATTTGAGTCAGAATGTCTCCTGAGAGCAGGGGATAAGCAGCTTCTGCCATGAACTATTGATTCAAGAACACAGAGTGGCTGCTATGTTCAAAGCCAAGCCATGATTTAAAAAAAAAAAAAAAAAAAAAAAAAAAGGGGGAAAAAAAGGGGGAAGAATCTCTCTTGTCCTATGCAAAACAAGTTGTTTTCCCATGTAGAAAAAAGTGGAACGTGAGAACAGGATGGTCACCCAACGGCAGAGGTGACTTGCCTAGGGTGAAGAGCTGTGTACCTTGATGAGCGGTAAATCTTTCCTGTCACTATCCTTCCTCCATACTGACAAACATGAAGTTTTTACCAATGCATGTTTCTGGACAAACCAAAGAGCTCTGAAACTGGGGCTGCCTTCTCCTAATGGGGAGAAAACAATGTTTATTACTCTTCAGATTTCTTGTAACCATGAAAAGTGACACAGAAAATGAGCATTTTGCTTTAGATCTGAAGCAGAGACAAGAGTCCCGTCCCCATTGTCATCTCATAGAACTTGTCTCGAGGTGGATGTTGTCTTCCTGGATTAAGGATGTCCACCTGATGGGTTAACTCTCACTTTAATTGCAGAGATTAGGGATTATCTGAGTAAACTATCATGCACGTCACACATAGCATCCCCCTGCTGAAAATGGGAATGAGTAGACAACACACTGTAAATGCGCCTCCACACTTCATGGTCTCTGACTGTTTGAGTAAGCACATTCCCAGAAATAACCATGAATACCACCTTCATCAAGAAAGGGTGCTTGAGTTCACCTAATAAAGAAGTGCCAACTCTTATGAAGACTTCCGCAAAGTCTTGAATCTTCACAGCCGTATCTTTCTCTGAAAAATTAGGCAGAACTAGCAGAGGTTTTGGTTATCTCCCAACATCTTAAAACACAAAGCTAAATATGAAATCAATACTGCATCTGACCCACTTCAAGGACTGCCTTCCCCAAAGCGAATTTACGATAGAGCCACACAGGAAAAAATGTAAACTCAGAGAAACACACTGAACTAAAACTCAGTTAGAGAAATACACAGGTCTTTCCAGAATCCTACCCCTTTACAGCAGCACCAGATACAACTCTTGAGGCTTCATGGAGAATGAGAAGTGTGTTAATTCACATTGCATTGAGAGTCCTCATCCATTTACTTTCTATCAATAGGACACTTATGTGTCATCCATTTTGCTTTGCAGAATCCCATCATCTTTGGATTAATAAATTACTTGTGTTCCTGTAATTAAAATCTCACACAGCAAATACTGTAAAGGTTAACTTATTATTGCCTTACTTAAAAGAGAGCAAGACTTCAAGGTAAAATTACACTAACACTTTTGGAAAGCCTTTCTAGTGTCACTGCGTTGGTCACGAGCCATCAGGCAGGTTATAATGTTCATGTGTTCAGACCAGTCCTCTACCACTGGTGTTCATGAAATCTGCCTCTGAATCTGCTCCTAGAGGACTTCACTGTCAGCAAACCTGATTTCTACAAGATAGATTAAGATCTACGGTTGGAAATCCTCCCTGCTGAACAGTCTCATCCTACTCTTTCCCACTCTGTTTCTCAGTTCCTACCCAGTGTGTACATATATGTGTACACACAGATGCGCACGAGGACTGTACCTTGCACCCAGCAGTTACTATATATGAACTACAAAGGGCCAAAAGCATATCCAGTGCAAGCTGAAGAGTTTGGATGCAGACCTCTATCCCTCTTCACACTAGGTAAACCACTTTTTCAGAGGCTTATAACTTGGCCAAGTTTAGACCCATGTCCTGAGATAGTGGGTTTTTAGGGCAATCTCCCAATGGTTCAAACCAGAAAGGTGCCAGGTCTTAACAGAATGTTTTCAAGAACTTAGCACATGCAGAATGATGCATCTTTCTTTGTTTTATCCTTAGAAACAGCTGAACCATTAAAAAAAAAAAAAAAAAAAAGAGAACAACCAACCACCCCCCAATCTGGGACAGATAGATCACCCTGAGAAAACTGGAGTTCTACTAGATAGTTTGGAAAGCAATAAAAAAACCTGATCACCTTGTCTTATATTGGAAAGTGCTAGGCGACCTTTATTCAGTTTGATTATCTATTCCATCTGCAAGACAGAGGGTGAATAGTAAAAAGAAGCCAATGCAATAACCAAAAGAGCTGTAATCTAGCATATATTCTCAGCTGTAGGGTGCAAGTATGTTCTATTTTTCTAAGCTGTGTTGTACAACTGGAAAGCTAAGGTGCCACGTCTTAAGTATTTGGGGAGAACATCTTTTGGTTATTAAACAGTTATGGATTCTAAAAGAAGAAAAAATTCCAAGTATTCAGAATCTTTCCCTTCAATATCTCAAGAAGCAGCTTTATACTTCAACTAAAAGAAATGTCTTGTAGAAGGCTAGTCTTAAGATCCAGTTCTCTGATTCACCTACTAACTTTAGCTAATAAGCGTTTCTGTCTAGGAATACTCATAATCTTGGTCTGCAATAAACGCTGTATTTCTTCCATTCAAGAGAACAGTCTCTCAGTCTACCTACATATTTTTCTTGAACAGTCTTTCAGTTTTATATTTGCACCTCTTAACCTAGATCGATCCCCATTCCCCTCCACTCCTGCCAGTTAACCACCTCACTTTCCCATCCTTCAGTAGAGTCTTACGTGGCTGTCTGACCTTGCAAACACTCCTTAGAAGAGCAGGCAGGCACGTTATCCAGTTGCCTACATATGTAGTCACTGCACCGTGAAAAGTCTGAAATAAATTCTCAGTGCTCCCCAAACTACTTCATATTCAAGTCAAACCAAAATGTGCGAGCTTAAAAGTACACAGAAAAACAGTTCCAGCAGAGTGGGATGAAGATTCACTGTTAGCGATTCCAGCATTGCATGGTGCCTGGTTCACAGCAACATTGCTTTTCCTTCCACCCACTTGCAATCCAGCCTGTAAATGCAACCCACCATCTGAACATCGGTGTGGGCTCTGCCTGGTCTGTGCCTCAGAGAAAGAGCTAGGGCAATGCCAATTCCTGCTTCCAAGCTGCGTTGATTTTGCTAGGCAAAATAGGCACAAAATCTAGTAAAGCTTGCACAGATACAGCTCTGACTACAACTAAGCAGCCCAGCCATTGAGATAGTTCAACATTAAAGATTTTTTTTTTTTTTTTGCCTCAGCTCCTATATTGTGCTCATCACGTGGTCTCTCAATATTTTCAAATGGCACTTTTAGTTGAAAACTGACCATAAAAGCACTAACTCGATACTTTTTACCTCCAATGTAAGAAGGTAAGCAAAACTTGTTGTGTTGGGTGCCTGATGGCCAAAGCCCAAGTAAGTAACAACCAGGCTCAGAATCCAGATGTATTAGGCATTAACTGACCTCCCCATGAAGAAAGATGAGAAACCTGCAGCTCAAAATGTCTGCAGATTCAGTGACTGCAATTAGCACAGAAAACCAGAAAAGGTCTTTCTGCAGGTTTTATGGCAAAACAGGAATTATGTATAAGATGACTGACTAGGGCGCTAGTGCATCCAAACAGAGTCAGTGGAAACTGGAAATTTATGTTTGTTAAAAGAGAATTATCAAGTTGGTGCCTGCGAAAGGAAGACTTGACTACATACCGAGTACACTTGTGTGAGCCAGACAGAGCAATAAAACCAGTTGTCAGCAATTTCAGAATAATTCTTCCTGCTCTCAGAAGGATGCTGTT
>WAAD01002275.1:168317-188512 GCA_013389945.1 Fregata magnificens
AGAAGGTCTCCCCTCAGCCTCCTCTTCTCCAGGCTAAACAATCCCAGTTCCCTCAGCCGCTCCTCAGAAGACTTGTTCTCCAGACCCCTCACCAGCTTCGTTGCCCTTCTCTGGACACGCTCCAGCACCTCAATGTCTTTCTTGTAGCGAGGGGCCCAAAACTGAACACAGTACTCGAGGTGCGGCCTCACCAGTGCCGAGTACAGGGGCATGATCACTTCCCTACTCCTGCTGGCCACACTATTCCTAATACAAGCCAAGATGCCGTTGGCCTTCTTGGCCACCTGGGCACACTGCCGGCTCGTGTTCAGCCGGCAGTCAACCAGCACCCCCAGGTCCTTTTCCACCGGGCAGCTCTCCAGCCACTCTTCCCCAAGCCTGTAGCATTGCACGGGGTTCCTGTCAGCTCTACTGCAGGGATGGTGGGCTCCCACAGTCAGAAAGGATAAACGGGCAGTAACTTCTCAAACCACCTCAGCAACTCTTACACCACCACAGCAGTATCAAAAATTGGTCCAACTATGTCATAAGATGCAGCTTAAATTCTAAACTTCGTTATGTCTCTTTGCTAACTATGGGAATGTCATTTAATCCACAGTCTAGGGCTGTGGTCAATAGTTGTAGAGAATTCCCCTCACTTTCACCACTTATCCTATCCTTGTTTACCATCTGAAGAGACACAACCCATTTCTTACTCTGTGGATATACGGTATTTAACACAATGATAACTTTGGAACTCTTGCAAGAGCTAAGCTGCCATTAATTGAGTACCAAAATACACAAGCATCTTGAAATCTGTCCTCCCGTGTTTAAACACGATAGCATAGTCTTTAATTACATAAGATGGATGGCATTCAACAGATAAGACAGCAATTCAATATTTCTTTTTATCTCTATTGCTCAGATGCATGTGTCCTATTGTGTTTGCTGTACAGCATTAAAAACCCCTCAATGAAAGTGCAATCAGGTACACTTTCACTGCATTTCTTGATATCTGAGGGCCACAAACTTCTCCCCGCCCCCCACCAGCTCCTCCAGGTATTCTGTATCTTCTGAATTTTACCAGTGGGAAAAATCGAGACATTCAAAGCAGCCCCTTGAGAAGCATTCAGTGAAGAGGCAGATGAGCCAGAATTAAAACACAAGATCACCTCTCTTCTCGTTCTGCAAGATCACTCCAATTTGTTGAGAAACATATGAGGAACCCCGCCCCCCACGCTCATTGCAGATTTATAGCCAGTTCCACTGAAATACTCAAGTGCTTTGAAAGGTTTAGGAACCCTAGAAAAGCTGGGCAACTAAATATCTGAGGATCTGTTTGCTACAAGTACTCAGCACCTGGGAAGTGGAGCGGTGGGAATAGTGAAGTTTTGTACTGCAGAACAAAAAGAAGAACTGATGAGCTGACAGGATAGATGTGAAAAGTCTAATGTAATTTATTTGCACAGGACCATCTAGGAACTATTATGTGGAACAGATAGAAGCACTTTTCTGTATTGCTTTTTCCTGCTTTTGCCTCTTGCATTTACCCTACTACCTACCTTCACTACTTAAAATGAGATGGGTATCCTACAGTCAATAGCCTTATTCACCTTATAATCCAGATTCGTCCAATACCCACTTTACAACATTAAATTGTTTAAGAAGGTGTTTCTGCAAAACTCTCATTATGTCATCTTATCAAATACCTCCTCAGTGCAAAAATAGTTACTCTTGCACAATACATCCTTGTATTACCTAAATTTTGAGTAGTCGACTTTACAGAGAAATACTTATTATATATGTATATTCTTTGTGACTTTATATATAAATATAAAATATATAAAAATATATGTACTTATGCCTGCCTATAATATATATAAAAACTGTTATATATATATGTGTATACACACACACACACACATAATCACACAATTTGTCTTTCTACATTGAAAAGTCAGTATCTATTATCTAGAATAATGGAGGTTGGAATATGGCAAATAATGGGAAAACAGTCCATGGATACTGAGCAGAAGACTGGCTCCAGCATGGGCTTATGAGCTCCAGTTCAGTATCAGTCCTGCCAGACCCAAGCTGAGTATGGGAGAGCCAGACCAGATGTCCGTGCACTGTATTCTCCAAATATGATGATGGAGTGACTGTGTGTGAACTAATAGGCCTTTACAGGAACGATGTGGTTCCATGTAGTGGTTCCAGCCCCTGCTTGTCTTCATTCAGAGTCCCTAAGGGTCTCTGCACTGTAATTCCCAGCTTTTGGGTTCTGGTAACATACCACGGAAGCCTAGCTCTCAATTAAATCAAGCTCCACAAGCTCTGAAGTTCAAGCTGGCTCTCCATCCTTTACCTCCCAACACCGCCAGAATTTCCTGCCTCACTTAGTATCCTGGGCAAATTTATTTCTGATGAGTATGGGGGAGATCCCTGGTTCAATGCTCTCCTTACCATGGCTGCTGATCTTGCTGGAGGCAACTTCTGCCTGTCCCTGGAGGCTCCACTTGCTATTTGCAGAGCTTTGGACTGGCCTGATGTTGGCACGCCCACCGCTGAGGTGGTGTGCAGCAGTACAGGCCCACAATGGGAAAGGGTGATTTCTCAGATGTGGCAGAATTACATGATTCTAATGAAATTTGAAGGGAAGAACAACGTCTCTTCCCCGCAGGCTTTTCACCCTGTTGAATTTCAGTGACCCAACAGGAAAATAGCTTCTTTACAAAGGAAAAAAAGAGCCACCTTGCAACGCCCAAGCAGCAACGTAGAACCCTTCCATACCACCACAAAAATCAAACCCAGGAATTCACAAATTCTTCCAAAAGCTTCAAGTAGGATCTAACCTACTCACAAATACTTTTAGCAGAGCAAAAGAGGCTAAAACCCCACCACCTACACCAGAGCCCTGAAAAGCCAGACTGCTGCTGCCACTGCAGGATGCACAAGAGGGCAGCTCAGCCCACTATGGGAGCTGGGCAGACACCTTGCCTTTCAGTGCAGCCCATGCTGCCTGTCCCATTAGTGCTGGAGAAGTAGCACAGTTCTGCTCCTTGTTCCTGGAGCAGGAAAATCCAATTTTCTCAGGACTGCCAAAAAGCTTTGAGCAGCACTAATCATTCCTAACAAAAAGCATGAGGGTCACCTGAAAATGAGAACTGCTGCTAGTTTCCCCTGTATCAGTGCAGCGCAGTATGTATTCTAGGGCAAATATCACAGCAGAGCCTGTAAGAAACATACTCAAATGCAGCACGGGAAGGCTTGACTCTTCAAGACCTCTTCAGGAACAAATTTTTGCAAGACCAATTACACGTGTTTGCAGAACACGTTTAAAGAACAAGGTACTACACCCTTTTTAAATGACCTCACTATCTTAGGCTCCAATATGACAGATACTGAGCAGTGGCAACTCCTGAAGAGAGAACACAACTGCAGTCATTTATAGCCTCATGAAAGATACTGGTGCAGAGTCAAATATCATCATATCTAAGATATCACTACTGGCAAGATACAGTTGTTGCTCCATAAAAGATAACCAGCATGTATTTCCCAGTCCCAGATAACTATTCAATGCTTTAGCATAACCCACCCTGTTATCCATCTTTAATGAGCTTCTGGGACCAACAGGCCACAGTAAATCCCTCAGTTTTCCTGAGGATGGACACCATAGCCACGTGGGATCAATAAATACACAGACTTTAAATGTTTTATGTGGCCCAGCTATGCACCACTGACCACACAGCAATAAACAATTTCTACATTTTTTCTTACCTCACACAGCACATACATCATCCACATTTCTGTTTAGATTAATATGCATACTTTGAATAACAGCTTAAAACATTTAGAAAGCCTCAAGATGAATGGTACGTAATTGATCTTCAAAGATTTTTACCTCCCATTTTTTCTACCTCCAATCTTATTCAGAGAGAGAAAAACATGGGCAGTACCTGACATCACAACTGAATCTCTTTTTCAAGGTACTTTTTAGATTTCTTGTTAGAGCTGTCATTGGATAAAGATAAAAACAAAGATAACATGCAGTGAAAATATAATAAAAATTAAGGATTAAAAAGAATTTAAAAATCCCTTATGTACACCAAGGCTACTAAACCAATCTGATTCCCTTAAACTGTGCTAGAGGTTGCCCAGTACCCCTAAACTGGGGGCGAGGGGGGAGAAGTGAGCTGGACCAGTACAGGAGAAGATATTAACAACCTCAAATGGGTTCCTGCTTTCTAATTTTACATTCTGGAAATGCTGCATCTTTTCTAGGCTTTTTTGCCTGAGCTTCATATCAGAGCCAAATATGTTCAACCAAAATGCAGAAACTTTTCTGTATAATAAAAACAAATTAAGAGGAAAACACGTGTATTCTTAGAGACTTTTTCTTATAACTAGCTTAAGTCCTGTTAAAGTTTATGGAAAGATGTATGATTTCTAACTTTACATGTTAAATACTGGGACCACTGAACTGTAAAGTTATCCATGATAACTATTCCTAATCATCAAAAGGAGTCTCCAGTACCAAACCACCTTTATTACCTTCTACATGTAGGGTGTCTTACCCTCTCTTTTTTTTTTTTATTAAATATATTTCTGGCATTTTGGATAGTATTTCAATATGGAAAGTAATTTAAGGGATAAAGATGTTGATGCAAGTAAGATCAGAATGTCAGTAAAAATAATTATTCTTCATTTTAGACTTACAAAAAAATTTGTGGTAAGAAACCTGCCAAAATACACAGTAAAAGAATTCTGGGCAATATGAAATAATAAAGTATCAAAAATAACAGTTAAATCTATTAGATTGTTTACAAATTCATACATAAATATTACTAAACATTATTTTGTAACGTAACTTGCAATCTTTGATTGCCTGCAGTAAAATCTGTCATAACTTGAAGTTTCCTTATCCAGAGAAAGAACATATTCCAAATGTAACTATCAAGACCTTTTCTTATCCCTTTCACGCAATTACTTGGATATTTAATGCAGAATCCTCAACAGTTAAAACTTCTTATCCTCTGAAGCTGATGTGAAAGACACAGAGTATTCCCTAGTCTGATTCTGAGCCTCTCAAACACCAGGAAGAGGAAGCAAGACTGCAGAATCATCAAGGGGAAAACAAGCAATCTTAACCCTTTGTTGAAAACTTCCAATTCTTGAACCAAAGCAGCAGGAAAAATACATACATACTTCTAAAGCAATTACTACCTTGTCTTAAGAAATTTAGGCAGGGAGGACATTTCACTTTTTCCAAACCCTGATTCCTTGTATTTTGGTAACTTTAAAAATTTTAACATTATGAGTTAAATCAACAGCAGGGGCTCAATCTGCAGAGCTATACCTTTTACCATGGAGTCCTGCAAATATACACCAATGAAGATGTGCCTATACCTGTATACATGTATAGAATGTGTCAGGAGATATGTAAATCTAAAAATAAGTAGGTTTCTGCAAAGTTTGAGCACTTTGCTCTCTAATGGAAATTATTACAGCTTCTCAGGTAAATCCATACAGAACAGCTGTAAAACCCCCACCATTCTGATGCAAACAAGTCATTCCAGTTTACCAATTAATTGCATTTAATATTCAGTTTTGTAAGCTATATTGTGTAAGGATTTAATTACTTAAGCAACAACTCCCAACTAAAAAAAGAGTCTTAAAATCATTTTTATAAATGAGTAGATGTTAAAGAGCTTATTGGAAGTCCCACTGCAATTAGGTGGCTGAGTCATGAATTATTTTGCTATAAAGAACAGTGTGCAGCCTAATTGCAGGACTGGGGATCTAACATTTTATTCTAGGCTTTGACACGAACTCCTTACATAGCCTTTGGGAAACAAACTCTTCAGATGGATAGACTGAGGTATATAAAGTCAGGATAATTGTACTTACTCATAGGACAGCAAATTAAATAATAATTGTAAAACAACTTGAAGAATAATATTAGAATAATAAATAACCACCACACTGTATCACTTTTGAGGAGGCTTCAGAAACTATCTTTGTTCT
Organism: Fregata magnificens; assembly: GCA_013389945.1. Lineage (NCBI taxonomy): Eukaryota > Metazoa > Chordata > Aves > Suliformes > Fregatidae > Fregata > Fregata magnificens. Next base: position 174,321 of record WAAD01002275.1, read on the forward strand.
TGTACATGAAACTTTCTGGAAATAACCACCTGAACTTAAATAAAATACTTTAAAGACAATTCAGCTCTGTGGTTGTTATAGTCAGTTTACACTTTCCAGTTTGGTTTCAAGGTCTAGGAAAAGTCTCAACCAATGCCAGTTTTGCTGAAATTGTTTGGCAGGCTCACCCTTGGTACTGTGCTTGTGAGTAATTAGAGGAAATAGCTCTCTTCCAAGCAAAAGCCCAAGAAACAACAATAAAACCCAATGTAACAAAGCACTATATATACTTGCTTCCTAACTGTTACTATAAGCACTTTTCAGCCAAAGCACATGAATACATTATTTCTAGGCAGCTTACAGCTGAGACCTTCCAAGGGACAAGAATGGTGGATGGTACTATCTGATACACATACTCAAAGGCTATCTAGTAAACTTACATTCCTTTGCTGCAACCGAGGCAACAGGATGATGCATATCATTTCTGCATAAAGGGCACTAAAGAACTTTCTGGGTTATTTCCAATCATTTCAGAGATAAATTCTTATCTATAGAGGATTTTCCACATCTAAGATCTCACGAGGCAACTAGAATAACAATAAACTCCATCCACATGTTCAACCTGCTTCTGCAAGTCACTGCAGATCAAGCCTATCTTCAGCTCTGTCACCTGCTTAAATGGTAAAACAGCAAGTATACCTGAAAATTCAACGGCCTGCCAACATGCCCTGTGGGAGAAGGGTTCAGTATTCACTAAAGGAAAGTCCTAAAGAAAAATCCCTGCTCATCAAGATCTCAGGGAGACCGTTTCTCAGCAAATTGGCAGAAGTCCATGCATGTTTAAGCTACGTCCAATGACATTATCGGTTCCCCTCACAGTAAGGTGCTGGCATAGGAAGTGACAGGCAAACAGCGCTTTGAGCGCTGGGAATGACAACAAGAAGCCTAAGACAAGAGTAACAGCAGTTCTCATCCACTGCCATTTCAGATGCTCAAAAGCCTTCGCAAACAAGGGCTTAGCTTTCACCTTAAACAGGACACCTCTCCCTAGTATCTATCATGACAATTCATATCTAACACTGAAGTCTATTATCAAGACTGAAAAGACTCTAAGCGATATGTAACATCTACCTGCCTAGCAGCAGGTTCACTGTGAGCATATCCAAACAATATTTTAATCATTGAGTTCCCTCTCTATCCCCATAAAAATTCTCATCTTATACAATTGAGCATCAACATCATCTTGTTGAAATCCTGAAGTGCTGGCCACATTTAGCAACTTGAAACACTGGGATTCTCAAATAAGAATTTTCTATTCCTTGGTATAGTTTAAGAAGCAATAACCACACTTTTCAATTCCATATAAAATGCAAGGCAGGTGTTTTACCTGACTTTTTCCATCGTGACTAATTCTCGTTTCTAAAAGCAACAGGAAAATCAGAATGTCCTACAAATCTGAGATTCTCACAGGTGGGTCGATTTCACTTAATTCCTGTCACTATACTCAGTTCACATTGAAAGAAATCTAGTTGTGAAGAAAACTCTGAACAGATTATGAGGCACAGCGTGGTTGCTTAAATACAAAGTTCTTGCTCAAAATTTCCAGACACTAAAGCTGAGCATCTAATTTTTCAAAAATTGCTGCTACTAGCTGTAGGAATGGCTCAACATCTTGAAAATTAGGCCTCGTATTTAAACCTTGGGTCCGTAATTGAAAATTATTCTTAATGACTGTATTAGTTTTCTGACCTTAAATATTTTTAAGCCGTATGCCATGCTAATATATTAATGTTTATTCCAATATAATGAGCATGATTGGATATGTCAAGGTTTTCAGTACCTACCAAATGTAGAACATATGGACAATACTAAAATTAAAGAGACTACCATCTACTTTTCATTTGTATTTTAAAGTCTTAAAAAAAAGACAGATTTTTAAAATGACCTTTCTTTTCCAGACATAACCACCTTTAATTAAACTTTATCCTCTGATACCTTGCAGAAAACACATTAAACAACAAGTGAGAGAAGTGCTGACACACGATTTAAGAGATGTGTGTTCAGTTCCATACCCCGCTACAGACTTCCTGCACGATTTCTAGCAAGGCCCTTGAGCTCTGTACCTCTGTTCTCCATCTGAAGAAAAACAACAGTCATGAGATTTAACCTCTGAACACCTATGGCATGTGAACACTTCTGAGGTCTTCCATCCTTAGCGATGGAGGCAACCTGAACATCTTGAAGGATACATTAGCAGTTTTGCTTGCTCTTCAAGAGAAAAACATCCTGCATCCCAGCTATGCTCAGCAGTAGGCTATGTAACACCACAAATCTTCATGTTTTCTTTACAAGTATTGAGAACAGATACATTAGGGCAGATTCTGCGCCAACATCAAGCTTGCCAGTGGAAAGAATAAAGCTATTGGATTAGGCGTGCCTCAGACCAGGAGCAAGAACACCAGCATGGGGGACAAAGCCAAGGTTGTTACTTCAACTCCACCGGCTTGAGCAGAAACTGCAAGGGCTCACAATATCTTAAAACATGCTGACACTGAGGGATTTCCCCTCCTCCTTTCTTCTCCATACAAAACTTCTACAAGGTCAAAAAGCCTGCCTATTCTGATGAAGGGGGATTGAATAGGTCCCTTTACAAAGGCAATGAAAATGCAGATACCTATTAAAAGCAATATAAGCCTCTTACACATCATACAGCAAATCTACGGATTCTAATTGTTTCATATTTTTAGTTTATTACATTGTTGTGTTCAAACAACTTAACAGTGACCCTAACACGCATTAGCACTTATCTATCGATACATACTTTGTCATAAGAAATTTCTCTCAGAAGCTTTATCTCTTGACATGCAAACTTTTAGATGAATTACTGTAATATTTTAAAATATACCATAAACCTACTGCACAAGGAAGCATTGACAAAGCTGGGGGAGGAGAAGGAAGGTGACCAAACAGATTTGTACCAATTCAGATGTATCAAACTTTATGCCTGTAGCTGGGTTAAAGAAAAATCTTTGAGACAAATAGATTGTTAATATTCCATTTGGAAAAGCTAAAGCAGCATCCGGGTCTTCTACAAAGCACAGAGTCTGGCAGGTAGTTTATGAGGACGATGGTAGATCTCGTTTCTTACAGGTTTGGTCAATGCTGACATCTAAAGCTCTAGTTTTTCCTTCTGCCTACAACTCTTCCCCTCGCCATTCTCCAGTCCATAATTAGGGTTGAGCACATGTCACAGTTTTTTCCACAAGCAGAGCACTGACAGGGTCTCTCTCCCACCAACAATTCAGATAGAACTTAATCATTCTTTAGATTTCTAATTCGTTCCAGACTTCAAACCACAGAACCACTGGAGCAGGAAGGAACCTTAGGAGGTCTCTAGTCCAACCCCCTGCTCAGAGCAAGGTCAGCCAGAAGATCACAACCAGTTTGCTCAGGGCCATGTATAGTTCAGTCTTGAAAACCTCCAAGGACAGACCTTCCACAATCTCTTTGGGATCTTGCCCCAGCATTTAATTTAGTTTAACTTTGCCACAGAATTCAAAACTTACTGGCAGGTAATGGATGAAGATGAGACAAGCAGTCAACTGAGTTGCATAAGGCTTGTTTCCATAGAAAATGGGCTGAGAAACAAATGCCAAAGCTGCACAAATATTTATAGCTATTCGTTTATGTAGAGGAACTGATAATCATACTTACAGGACTCAAGATAGACATATATCCTAGCATTATGAAAGCAAGGTGAATTAACCAGATTTTACAGAATTAACTAAGGCTCAAGCATAAGTTAATGACAACTTCAATCTCTTTATCCTTGTTTATTTAAAGGATAGAAAGCAAAACTTTTTAGTGGATACACAAAGTAAAAACTTTGGCTCGCAAAAATAGTCAAGTGCATATGCATTTTAAAAGGGCCAGCAGCCTATAGTCCTGTAAGGTATTATTTCACTCTTCAAAGTGAACACACTCTTATATTCCTTTAACCAATTTATAATCACTGATAAAAATCCCACTGCAAAACTTATTTAAACTATTCTAATAGGATTTTCTCTAGCTCATTAAAATTACACTTTTACAGTCTTCAGGAACAGGCCTAACAATTAATTCAAAACCTTCTTAGCAGCATCACCTGCTTCCAAAGGATTATGGTTCAGGAATGATCATGTCATGCCGTCCAGTCAGAACGACACAAAAAGCAACAGCTTCTCCTCTGTGTCGAGGTAAGAGCCTTCTTACTCCAAAAAGTCAGAGCTGCTGACTTTCAGCACTACCCAGATTTAGCCTCTGAAAACATACGCAAGCCTGGATCACAAAATTCACCTCTGCCAATTTGATTGCCACTATCCAGTCTGTAGCATTGAGCATTACATATGGATATGAACTGCATTTCCATTGTGGCCTTTATTTATTTACTTTTTAAAGAATTCGACCTTTTGCAATGAGCCTAGCTTCAGGTCACTTAAAACCTAAGAAAAAGTAAAATAAAAATAATGGCAAATTTTTTAAATGTAAAAATTTTTTTAAAAAATTATTTTTTTAAAAAATTTAAAAACAAAAAGATGTAAACAACCTGGCATAAATTTCTGCGCTCTCATCGATCCCTGTGTAGAAGCTAAGGCAGATAGATACCAGAGTTTATATGATATTGCACAGCCTGAAGAGAATGTGTGTGTCTAGTACGAAGCAGAGACTTCTTTGTTGTCCTAGTAACCAAAGAAGAATACAGCTTAATGTCCTTCAAGCTAATAAAAATATCCTACAATGCTTATAAGAAAACTTTGCAAAAAATGCTCTGTTGAGACAGATTTTCCTCACAATGGTACAATTAGGTTACAACTCTGGGTATTTTTCAGAAGATAGACTATATTACAGAAACTCTAAGCCAGTGGCCACGCTGGTATAATGAACCAATTTAGGAGAAAATAGTGTAAGTTCTATCATTTTCTCTTTTACTTCAGAAGTACTATTATGTCTTCATATCCTTTTGACCATAGTCAATCCCTCTTTTACCAAAATAAAATTTGTCACCAACAAAGAAAAAACAGACATGAGTTCAAAAGCCTTGACTAGTTTCATTAGCAGATGCTCTGAAAGCCTCTTCACTCCTGCTGAGTTTCTACCAGAACATTTGACTTCTAACTTGGGAAAGAAAAACATTCTGCTATGACTTCAGAAAGTTGGTGGCCCTCATCTTACAGAATAATTTATCTAATTACCATAAGCCTGGTTTCAATAATTGGAATGTTTGAATGAACAGAGCACCAAGAAGGTTTTCTTCTCCACAGTTTTCAGAAGTGAGCTCCATCTTTAAGAACTCAACTTTGTAACTCTAGAAATTTGATTCAAAAAAGAGCACATCTGCTAGTTAAGTGAAACCGTTTCCATATCTAAACATGAATATACAAAAATAAGATCTTCCAAAATCATGTGGGGGTTTTTTGTTTGTTTTGTTATTTGTTTGGGTTTTTTTTAAATAAGTTTTGGTTCACCTTCAAGCATAAAATACTGCCTCCCAGCATACTACCTGTATGTGGCAAATATGAAGTATGATTTACTGATAACCTCTCTTCTATGTTGAGCATAAACTTCAAAAATAATTTTCTTAGGAACAGTTTTCATTCTTCCTACAATAAGACAGGTACCAATTACAGAAAAAAACCAACAGAATACTTCATTCTAAATCAGCATCCTGAATATATTGGAAGACTTGGAACTAAAAGTTCACACATTCTAGTATCCAGAACTTTCCTAGTAAGAACTTGTTTATAAAATGACATCAGATACAGGGTATCTAGTCCATAAAGCAGTAAAATCTAAACATTTTATTCTTCCTTACATGTGTGTATCTGTCTCTCAAATCTAATATTTGACTAACTATTAAAACGAAGTCAGTTAGAATGAGGAGCTAGAGATACTCGTCATCTCAGATGTTGAGCTATTTATACTTTAACTACTGTATAAATGTTAATTTCTTTGGGTCTACTCTAGGTTAAAAAAAGCTCCCTTTTCCCAGAAGAGTTTTACTAACCCGTCTGACAGCCATTTTATTGTCTATGAAGACACTCTGTGGCACTCAATCACCTTGAAGACCATTTTATCTTGCACACGTTAACCCTATCAGCTATTAGGCCATGCCTGCACCAGCGAGGTTAGCCTCTGGGAGTCCATCAGCACGCAGCTGCCCATGCCGCAGCATCTCTGGGGCTTTAGGCACCTGGCTGCTTTGGCCAGTGCCAAAGCTGTGTCACCAGCAGAGCGGGTGCATCAGGGTCAGAGCCCAAGGCTCCTGGCTGTCAGCATCCCTAGGGCACCTGAATGCCTCTGCACTGACATTTTACCGGTGGCTGTATGCCGGCTCATGGCCTGTGTCACCCAAAGAGACAGTTACTCAGCTGACAGAAAGGATGGGCTTTGCTAGCTGATAGAAAAAGCAACGCGTGCATGCGTGTGTGAGAGAGGGAGGGAGAGAGAAAAAGAATGAAAACCTTCACAACAAGGGCCTATGTCTCTTATTGGCATTTTTTTCTGAGGAAGAAAAACAAACAAGCCAGGCCAATGTAAATAACTTCTTTAAAATGTTGCAAATTCCCACATGGACACCAATTTTAATATTGCTTAAATTAGGTAGGAAACAAACAATGTGGCTTTACATTGGTGTAACCAAACTTGTTCAGAAAGTAACTTAGTGACAAAATTTTCATATGTGGACAAAGCCTACTTTAAACTATTTTAAATAGAAGACGACTGCAGGACCTGGTGAAATCCACATTTTGGGTCAGGTGCCCTGACTCCTGACCCCACAGAGTGGAAGACTGAGCAATCCCTCTGCACATATATGCATATATTTGTGTATACAGGTACATTTTAGCTGTCTCTCTCTCTCTCTGAGTAAACGTATTTTTAAAGTGGCAGCATTTAGGTAGGTAACAGTCTGTGAAAGACGCTAAACTATAATGTACTTTGTTTTATTCTGAGAAACAAAATACGACCCCAATATTTAAAGGTCTCTTTGTCACATTCTAGGTACAGAAAGGATAATAATTTGTATACTTAACCCTCAAAAGCAACAGTAATAATGGTAAGAAAATATTTGACAAAGTTGGATTTCTTTTAAGAAAGAGCCTATATTTAAAGGTACCACACACCCTAGTGCCCATTACACCTTCTTCGTTGAATCACTAATTGGTAACTAGAATTTCCTGAAAATAGTCCACTAATTATTTTTTCCACAGTAAGTTGTCCTATGCAGAAAGGCCATTTCAATTAATATGAAGGTGTGTGTGGGGGCGTAAAGCCCAGACTGTTCCCAGTCCTTTTAATCTAACCACATTTCTTGTAGACAGACAGAAAGTCTTTCAAAGGAAGGCGTTTTGATCATCTCTGGGAGAAGAATGTAGACTTCAATTACCAGTCCAATTATCCCAACTAGGAAGGCAATACAATTGCTTAATTTTAGAGTAATAGGGACTTTCAAGGTGTGCCTTCTCAGCTTTCATCCAAGATTGAGCTTTCCATTGTCCATCTCTGGCAGATGAAGCTACCATGATGGCAGTCACTGTTTCTGAATAAAAACCATCTGGAGGAGAATTCAACATACGCTAAGTTCAGCAATTTCACACCTTCAGGTGTTTTGTTCTCTTTCTTGAATATGCTCATCTCAATTTAAAAAAGGATGCTTTTTTGTATATTTAAGCCAAATACAGTATACTAGGGTTAGAACAAGATAAAGAAAAAAAAAAGCAATATCCTGCAATAAACAGCAAACCATACTGAATGACCAAGTTCTCGAGAATCCATGGAAAGAATACAGGGTAAACTATTTTTCCTTTTTTCCAAAATCCTATTTTCTTTCCTATGTTGAGTCTACAAAGTAGCAATTCTTTGCAGAGGCAAAAACTTTGTAACCACAGGTTTTTTTCCTCAGTGTGTCCTGAGGACTGTGTATCAGGCCTAGGGATACCATGTATTGCAGGGCTTACTGGTGTATGCACACCACCCTCCTTCCCTCTTCCTTATGTTCCAGAGCAATCCAGACCTTTTAAGTTCAAGTATTCTGACCCCAGCTTTCTGTATATTTTATTTTCCTTTTCAGAACACAGTTATATTGTAAACTTTGGTAGGTAAAAACTGAATTATGTGGATTTGTTTAATCAAAGAGTTATGGAAGTAGTAAGAAGAAGCAGTCAGGAGAAACCACCTTTCCATCATCAGATCAGACTACCATGATGCTTATCTTGAGCTTCTTGTGATACAATTTTTAGACAGATAATGGTATTTTGAATATATCTGCTATAGTTTAGTAGCATGACTGAAGGTTCACATTGTCTGCTAGTGCGAGTCACTTCCTTCCCTTGAGAAAGGGCCCTGCTTTTAGTTAAACATTCACATTATGTGTCCTGTCTATAAACCATTACAGCTGCCCAGTAGCTGAACTCTGGGCAGTTACAAACGTAACCGACTGTAAATCAAAAAGATGGAAAGAACAGTAGCTCCAGTCCATCAGGAGGCTGTCCAAGGACTGCGTTTGCTCACTATGGTTCCTGAAAACCACCCTCACACAGATGCGGAGCAAGTCCAGCAATACTCCAATTATGTGTTCAGTGCAGAATCTGAGGCATAGGGCCTGGTGGCAGCAGGACTATTTCCATAATAACGCCAGACCTTTAAGTAAAAGCTGGTACTCTGAATGGTAGTAGGAACAGCATTCCTTGCCAACAGTTGCTGACAGACTCATCTGATGGGTAGCAAGCATCTGACTTTGGTTGCTATGAAATCTGGCTACAGAGAGCACTAGAAATAAAAGGGTTACAAAAGGTTTGACTAAAAACTGCTAGATGGTAAACAGACTCATCAGAAATTTGCAGCAGCTACATCATAACACAGTGATACTTTGGCAAGCAACAGAGGCTACACAATCTCAGATGGAACGACTATAACGTATATAGTGCCAGACTAGAAGCAAGACCATTAGATATCCATTCACACAGTCCAGGCAAAATTATCATCTGATCCATAATGTTATCTTTAAAGGCAGCAGACAGTTCTTCAAACCTAATCCCATCAAAACATAGCCACTCATTCACCACATCAACAGGCAGCCTAGCTTCTCCACAATTTGAATCAAATTTGGGAATGCTTGGATTGAGTGAAATTCCAGAATGTGCCATCATGCCTAAGTTTTATGGAACATCATCGAGGATCAAAGAGAGCAGAAGGCTATCTATTCTCACATGGCCAACCTATAACAACTACTGGAGAAGCAGATGATATGAATATAGCCTGCTGAGCGTCCACAGCTCATGTTAAGTGAGGCTGCAGATCCAAACTAGGGGAAACACAGAAGAGATGCTTATGAAGACTAATTAATCAAGTTTCTGTACGTTTGATATTTAACAGTAAAACTCTGTGGACTCTCAGCAGGCTATCTTGGTATCATCTGCTTCTCCAGTTTCTTCCTAGGAAATAGTCTATCATCCCTCAGACAACTATTTGTATGAGGATAGCCACCTAAGCAGATTCTACTCCAAATATAATGTTATAATCAGCTTTATAATATAACCTGTGCATAGAACTCCTTTTTTAGACAAGGAAAAGATCTGAAGTACAAGAATTGTCAAGCCCATGCTGTGGATGATATGATCATCAAGTCTGTGGTCTACTCAATATTCTGTACTAACAAGATCCACATAAAGGCATTCAGGAATTCACTGGTCAAAACATAAGGAATGAAACTGACATGAAAAAGCAGGAGGTAAAGAGAGGAAAACATTCTGATGGCAAATATTTCTGGGTCTGAATGCAAAATGGAGGTAGGTAAATATACTAGGACTCCAGAAGAATTTAGGGAACCGGGTCCAAGGGACTGCTCCACAAAATTTCTGCCTACCCACTTAATTTCTTGACAGGCCACATCCATCTAAGGTTTTTGTCAAAACAAGGTAGCTGCCTGAAGGCCTAGAGCTGTGCAAGCCCAACTGAGCCATGTATTGGAACCACAACAGGGTCATACACCTAAGCTCTCTTGGGATTTATAGATGAGGCATGCAAGCAGCCAAGTCCCTTGAGAGGCCTAATTCACTAGATGTTCCTCTGTGAATCTAGCAACACACCAACAGTAAGATACGCAATAACAAACACAACAGATATCACTTCCACACAAAGCCACAGGAATAAAAGCAAGTAGTGGCAATCCTGTTTCTCACATTTAATGTATCAGCACAATGATTACAGCACTGATCAAGGAGGTGAAAGACCTGCACCATATACCTTCTTTAGTCATAGGAGTTTCACATCTGCTTTTCCCAGAAGACTGTCCTAACCACTAAGCTACAAGCGAGATTGAGAAAATACTCTTCGATCTTCCTGTTGAAGATGAGCCACTATGAAGGCAAATACATTAATGCAAATTCACAAATCCCAAGGGAAAAACAACAGAAGGAGATCAGGTGTACAAGGTGAAGATAGACACTAGGGACTGAAACCCAGGGATTTCTCAGGACTGCTTATTCACTTTAGATAAAGTCACTGCAAAAATGCAAAATCAATATCCCATAGAGTGAACGGTCACCAGAAGACTCCCCTAGTCCAGGTGACCACAATATTTCAGGAAAGGTCAGCTGTTGCTCCATGGTGATACAGTGGCTTCCATTTTTCTCCCATTCTTTTAGAATTCAAGTGTTTTGATCAGTGAGAGGGCCTGCCTCTCGAGAGATTCTGCATACATAAGGAGATAGTTCAAGTGGTTTGCTGCAACAGGACTACACACCTCAAAGCAAAGCAGATTCCTAAAGAACTGACACAGAAAAGAAACACTAAGCTATTTTGCAAGACCCATTTCTCATTTATTTCTCAATGAAATGCAAGAAAAGAGAAGGCTGACATTGAAGGGGGGAGGGGGGAGAAGGCATCTCCTCCAGTGCATTGCATGTTCAGAAGACCAATGCCAGGATTCCCTGCTTTGGACAGCATCTGCATACTTGGTACAAAACCGAAACCAACCTCTCCTACCCCCCAAACCCCCACTGTATACTGAGGAGGCTATCTGTCAAACGACCCAAGCAGATCAAACAGATTTAAGTGGTACTACATTGACCCGCCCCCACGCCCCTCCCCAAACAGACGAACCACACCCAAACGGACGAAAGTAATGGGAGAATGAATTCCAAATTACTGCTTGGATTTCAATTGTGGACCGCAGTGTTAACCCAGCAGAAGGTGACTCATACTTCTCTCTTCCAGGCATTGTAGGGAGTAACCTGCATGTCAGCTACCAAGAATCTAACTGCTTCTGGGACTAGCAGAGCAGATGCCTTCTTTAAGCAGCGAGATGGAGAGCCTGGATTTGACCGGAGACTGAGAANAACCACAAAAAACCCACCATTTGAATGGTTTTCAGCAGAATTATTACAGCAGAAGAGGGGCAAATTTTGAACCTGGAGATAGAAGACTACTACTAGGAAAACCCTTTACAACATCAAGTCCTTTTGACAGTAGAAAGTAATCGACAGACTGAAAACATACCTTCTTAAAAAGTGTACAAATAGCAGTATACAAATAAGGACTGCTGTCATGTAGTTCAAAAAATACACACGTTCAGGATTCTGCATCACAGCCAAGTGCAATTAAATACAGAGGTAGGTGAAAAAAAAACCACCACACTTTTTTCCCCACTCATCTGTAACTTTTGGGGAGAATGGTATAAGACCCAAACATCTCATATTCATTGTTTTGTTCTGACAAAAACAACCAGCTTCTAAAATTTAAAAATTAAATTGAAAACATGGAAAGGAAATTTCAAAAGAAAAGCAGTTCTTGAGGAAAGACTTAATTTATGCATTTTAGATAGGTCTTATAAAGTCCATGGCTTTTTCAAAAGAAAAAAGCATTCCAATTATTTGCACATTTATAAAACGTTTCAAGTAAGATTTTGTACAGCAGTTAAAAAGATGTTATAGCAATATGGGAAACCGCAACCAGATCTAATCAGATAAAGTAGGTTGATCAGTCCTGGCTTATCCTCTATACTGTAAAATATATTAGGGTGCAAGAGGGCAAACAGTACATTCTCCTACCAAAACTTGCTCTTCACAGCAAGCGCACATATAGCCCAGAGGCGATCTATGTGGCTATTCCTTGAAAGCATCTTTTCTTGCAGTTAATCAGAAATCCAGGTCCAAAGCTCTTCTTCACAACATTCAAAGCACTTCCAAGTTCAGTGCCCTTATCCAATTCATTTCCAGTTCAAATTAAATTGTAGTTGAGTTGATACTCACATGGGAATCTCAAACACTATTAATCTTTTAGTTAAGGTGGCTACCTGTTAACCAGAACAATAACAGGAAGTCGCCAAACCATTCTATAAAATAAGAGTTATATTTTATTTTACACCAGACCACTACCCTAAGCTATTACATTCTAATATTTTAAAATGCTGTAATGTCTGCCTCATTACCCTGACTTTTTACAGAAGATAATAACAATATTTTAAAAGACGTTAAAGCTTTATCTACATGACACAAGTGATGTTTCAAAACAAGTTAATCAACTCTAAAAACACTTGCTCCTTTTCTTTGTCCTTCACCTGATCTCTCACCTAGTCTAGGCCTAATCAAGACAAGAATTAAAACACTGTCACCATTGCATTTTTAAGGAGTACGGCACCAACTGAGCTAGCCCCATGACATTAATGTTGAGAAAGGATAACGTGCTCATATCACACCTTTAATTCTCTTGTCTAGACTAGGATTTAAGACAACACAGCTGCTAAAATGCAATCCACTGACAAAGAAAGTGTTCGAATTGCACTCATCGTTGTAAACTGTATCTAGACTATACTGTTTGGCTTAGTGCAGCAAAAACTAAATACTAGTCCTGTATTGGAAACATCTGGAAAAAAAAACAAAACCAAAAAACAAACCAGAAGGAAGCTAATGAATAAGAGAATATGAAGAAGCAGATAGCTATAGTTCTTGTTACCTTAACAATCACGTAAATCTTTGTACAAGTCACTACGTGCCAGGATAATTTAGCACTGCAGTCCCAATTGCTTCCCTATTCTCTCTCAAAACGTTATCATCACATACCACCTACACAACTTACAAGCAGAAAAAAAGGAAAAAAAAAAACCCAACAAAACAGTTTGAGCAACACTTGCAATATTTCAGAAATTAAATAACCAGTAATCCCAGTGCAAGTGGGGGTTTGCAAGTGAAGTGCAAAAAATAAAAATCTGACACTGAATTATTAAGGGGAAAACTAGAAAAGGAATGGATTTAATGATTTTTGGGAGAGCTACCTACTCAGACATTTCAAATTTTATTCATCTAAAAACTTTAAATTGCCAAAGAAGGTCTATATTTGAAATTTCAGTCCAAAAAGTATGCCTGCTAACATAAGAGTTTTAACTAAAAATACTGCTACCCAGAATGTTTTATGTATGACCAAACAACAAAATTTGTTTCTATCCACATACTATCCAACTGAAGAGTAGAGAATCATGGTTATTTTGAAAGAAAAGATGCAAGTTACTGCCAACTGTGTTGGCTATAAAAAACAGTTTTTAAAGAATTATTGTCCTCTAGGCAAAACAGAAATTCAAAGGCAAAACAGAAATTCTAATGAGCAATGATGGTTTTTTGATAAAATTTTCCAAATATTCATTGCAAAAATCTGTGTCAAAACAGCTTAATGAATAGCAAGATAGAAAACATTCAACCCCAAGCATTAATGCTATATTATTATACTAAACTATGAAAGCCATTAAAGTCACTGTTATATTTGGTCTTTAACACATTAAATAGCATTTTTACAACACAGACACGATCAAGCAACACTGCACAACTGAAAACAAATTTAAGAAGTCTTGCCACATACTATTCTACTATTTGACAATTGTAGCTATCCGTATTTATTCACACAGCTTCACAACAACATGAGCTACAGCAGCAATTAAGACCTGAAAAGACAAGATGCTAAGTGATACAGGCATCATAAAAAAAGATATGCTATACTTTAAACTAGCACAATCTAAACTAAACATGCATACAAAAGGAGCTTGCCTACCTGGCTTTTTCAATAAAAGTCCAAAGAACACCTAAAAAGCAGGAGGGGATAAAAAGATTTATTTTCAGTGCCCACATACGGAAGCTATCATGTCACTTTACCTTACAAAGAAAAATAAATCTTGGAAAGGAATACCT